>JAOUZG010017014.1:0-16522 GCA_026289955.1 Argiope argentata | reverse complement strand
CCATAATAACTTTATTATAAAATATTCTCTTATCTCCTGATCCCATTTCCTTTATCGCCCTTTAATTAATTCAAAAAAAAATTTAAATTGTAAAAAGCCGAATGGTTCGCACACTCCGAATGAAGGAGGAAATACAGCCCATCGAAGCAAATTCCTTTAAAAGATTCCTAAGATTCCCTTACACGTGATTGACATGTGTTGAAAATCCCTATTAAAATCCCATATATATGTGTGTACGTGCGCGTTCGCTCGGATGTTAGAGTAAATGTATGTAATTCCTTGATTATATACAGAGTGTCTGAGAACTCTTTGACACATTTAAAAAATTCGGTAAAAAAAAATTAAATGAGATAGAAAGTAAAATTACATTTCATTTATTACCTCATATAGTAAAGTTTTTTTTAAAATTCAAAACTGGCCGGTAGATTGCGGTACTGAAACGTTAGAAAGAATTATTTAGAAAATGGTTTCTCCAAGTGAGCGCGCGTTTTGTGTTATGTGGTTTTTCGAATCAAAATCTGTGGCTCAAGTTCAACGTGATTTTCGTGCGAAATATGGGAAAAGACCCTCCATCTCGTAACAGCATTATTGCATGGAAAAATAAGTTTTTGGTAACTGGGAGTGTCCTGGGTCGACACAGAAGTGTCGTCGATAGAATTCATCAGTTATTTGCTCGTAACCCCAGAAAATCAGGGGCCCACATCGAGGTGTATTGATACGTTAAAAAAAAACTTTACTATATGAGGTAATAAATGTAATTTTATTTCACTTTCTATCTCGTTTAATTTTTTTTACCGAATTTTTGAAATGTGTCAAAGACTTCTCGGACACCCTGTATAATAGCAGGTAATTATGCTTAACATCATTAAATTTACCGGTGATTATGCATAATTGTCGGTAATACTTTTATCGTATATATAATCACCAGTTTATTACTTTCACAGTAACACATACAAATATATGAAATTAACTATTTAGAAAATAATTATTGCCGTGAAATCAAGTTTTTGAGAGCTAATAAAGTAGCAATTTGGAGAAAATCGAGTAAGATTTATGAATTTCTAGAAATTTCATAGCATTAGCATTTTTTTAAATATAATTTCTTTGTTAAAAGTCATATCAATTTTGGTCTTATTTTTCCTTTATGAATGAGGAGCTATTCATAAAAGTAACTTAAAAACTTTCAATATTTTTTAAACGAGGTTTTTTTTTTATTTCTTTATCCTTTTTTTTTCATCTGTTAGTAAGCCAATTTTTTTTAATGAAGATGTCATTTTATGGATTATTGACCTTCTCGATTTAGAAGTTTTTACGATATAGAGGGTATTTCGTGCTTGTTTAACCTCCTTGCATGTACGCGACACAACATAGCCTGATTTTCCTTTTTCTCTTTTTCCTTTCATCTTGTGTGCGCGACATTTGACGCCCGAAAGATTGCAACAGTATTTTTCGCATTCCTGAGAGGAGGCGATGAGCAAAATGGGATCGCATTTTAGAGGTCAAAAGACAACAAGTTATTTTATGTTTCACGTGGAATGCGCATGCTTTGTGAAGAGGGTTTTCATAACCGTAAATAAAACTCTGAATAATATGTTGAACATTAATGGAAAGTCATTGACATTTGCAGGCATTGAAGAAGATATCGACCGCATAGATGAAGATGATGCAGGTGAGTATCACCGTCTTACAATTTTTCGAAAGTACTGAATTAACAAAACATATCAAAAATGAATCAGCATTAATATTTGATATATGAGACAATTTTATTCATGATTAAGAGAGAAAGATACTATTCACAGTTTCACAGTTTATATTTGGCATGAACCACGTAAATAATAAATGATTAATGAGGAAGGAAAATGTAAAAACAGCAACATGAGTATAACTAAAAATAGATGATGTAAATAAACAATGACTTTGCAATATTCAGTGTCACTCATTACCTATAAGTATTTTTATCTGTAAAACATGAATAAAAAAACCCCTCCTTTTCACAATTGTTGTTGAGATTAATTTAAAAATTCTGAACTTGTTAAAATGAGATTATTTCTGATCGAAATTACAGTTTATAATTCAATATAAACATATAGAAGTAGCTTTTTTAATGATTTATTTTAACATTATCATTTATTTTTAACGTCTATTAGTTAATTTGTAAGAATTATTCAACTTGACAGAGGTTTAAAATGACTCATCTTCTCTATTTATAAAATCTGTGACTTGATCTGGATTATTAGAATTTCTGAATTCTAATAAGCCTGATCAAGTCCATTTTACAGTTATTGTCTATATGCTTTAACATAATAAATTTTTTTTGTCAATCGTACAGACAGCCTAATTAGCAATATGCCATATCTATCCTTAAACCTTCTGAAGATATAGATAAAATAGACTCAAATATGGAAACGTATCTTTTCCTATCAAAGATTTTAAGAAACAACAATAAAATCCTTAATAATTTATAGAAAATTTTACTCATGTCTGCATGTCTAAAAAATTCTGTATGGCACATCTGTGAATTAAATTCCATAAATCTAATAAATTCTTTTCCATTTGAAAAAAAAAATGGCTTCATTAATGAACCCTTAATTTAGCATACTTTTTTTACAACAGCAGATTGTAACACTCAAAATGAAAAAAAGGAGCTCTATAACGGCGGAACAACATATATCATCAGGGACGACAGAAAAAAAATACTAATATTACAAAATTATATACATGTAAAAATAATCAACAATGTACAGAAATTTTATAATACAATAAAAAGTACAAATTGAGCTTTATATTCATTTTACTATGCTGTATCTATGATCGTCTGATAGATATCAATAGAATAGTCAATCTTCCTCCTTGTCTTATGAAGAATCGTCGGAGTTACAGTTACAGCAGCTATTATTCAGGACTTTAATAATAATAATAATTTTTTCAATGTAAATCTTGTTGTTTTTAATGGTGCTTGCCATGGACAAGTTCACTCACAGTCAGGGAATTTAAGCCGATGGTGCGTCTCTTGTTTTTAAGCAGTACCAACTAGGGCCAAGAGTACGACTAAGTTACTCACACATCACATTCGCTTACATAGCCCCTTCTTACAGAGGAGCACATTCACAACTCTCACAGAAAAAAACATATGAATATCAACCTTGCACGAACCGGGATTCGTACCCAGGACACCGGAAAGATGTGCTACCTCTGTACCAGGATGTCGGCTAACATGTTCTTAAAGCATCCTTATAGAAAGAAGGAGAGACTGCCATGATTGCAGCATTATTTGTCTCTACGTGTATGTGAAGCATTAAACCAGTAGCTCTCAAATTAATGGATTGGACTTTATGATCCAAACTAACTCCTTTGAATTTCTGGGCACATTATTCAGTGAAGAAACTAAGTGATAACCACTATCTAAAACTGTTCAGCATCCAGGCGGGTATCAGTGTTTTATATTTGATGCAACCATAAAGTCTTACAGGTTGTTATTTAACTGTTCCAGAGATTCTTAATGTTTACTACTCGAATCATCAACAAAACTGGCTCTACTGTTGGTCTAAGACTTCTGTACTCTTCGTCTTTTACATCTGTAGAAACAATTTGAAAACAACATTGGCTGTTATAACCAAAAACCCTAAACGACCACTGCAACTCCCAATTAAGGCAATCGGATAAATTTGATTGATTGGACCGCCGCAACAGCAACAAAAGCGGAGACTATAATTGAGTGCTAAGAATCCTCACCGGCAATGGTAGAATCCTTCCCATTGGAAGCCTGTCCCATCATTGGTAAGATGTAGCCGTTCTCCACCATTTCTGTAACAGCTCGAGTGACAGGAATTATCTACAATAAAGGAGGATTCTCATCCTCATTTTTGAGTTCCACCCCCTCCCATTAGTTATACAGGGTGAATAAAAAAAACGTGGGCAAATTTATATGGTAGATCAGTCATACTACAAGGATCAAAAGTCTCATAGGAACACTTGGTCACAAATGCGATCCGGAGCCGCTAAGGGACGTCTAAAATAATACAAAGAGAAGAAACGGAACCATTACAGATCATTTTATTAATTATTCATTCACATGCGACTAATTAACGCCAAATGTTGAGCCTTCAGAAGATGCTTGGTCAGATGCATCGAGATATGCTTGACATCCACGTTGCATAGAACGGCACACCTTCTCAAAGATATCAGGCTTATCTCGATCCTGCTGCTACAGCAATTCGTTCTACCAAGTCTTCCGACGTTGCAACAGGTGTTTCTAACAAGGTTCTTGAAAAAATCTTCATAAGAATAAATCCAAGAGAGACAGATTTGGTGATCGTGGTGCAACGGTTTGTGCACGTCAAACGAGCCGGTTTCACTCAATCTTCGTTGCAGAATGGCAAAGAATGAGTGGCTTGGTATATTTCAACAAGGATATTCTTTAGATACATTAGCAAGACTTCTTGTCCATTGCAGTTGGCCATGCTGTAAATTGAGTCCATTTCAGACATTTCACGGTGTGAGTAACTAGCCATGTTTCAACCAACGACTCCACGGCTCGAATGAAAACAATCTCCATTTATTCAGCTCGTGTTCATATCGCAATATCCTCTAGTGGCTCTAGCGCCCTCTGTTCCTAGCCGATTTTTTTTATCCTTGTTGTATGACAGACCTACCATACCATTTTGTCCACGTTTTTTTTAATCACCCGGTATATAAAAAAAGTTCAAACTACAATCAGTTAAGTCAGATTCGAATGCATGCTACTATTATAAACAGATTGTAATTATCATATTGTTACAAGCGGGCCACTGAAATCGCGGAAGAGAGAGCGATTGGCGGCGGCGTCAAAGAGCTTGGCGCCAGCCGGGTTGGTTTGGCGAAAGGAATAGTCTGGCAGCCGCTGGATATCTCACGTTGATTTCCGAAGCTTCGGGTCTCCCTCGCCCGGCTATATAAGGGGTGGGATACCACAAACGGCATTCCTCTCCCGGAAGAGAAGCGTCTCGCTGGACTAGCGGATTACTTGTTACGTTTGCTGTTAACGTTGTGTTATTGAGCTCTCTGTGATTTACTGTTTGCTGTGCTATACGATAGCTGTTTTGCAGTCTGTGTTTATTGTGCGTAAGGTTTGCATTTACGCTGTAAGTGACTGTTGACTGCTGGATTGTGTTTATCTGAAGTTTTACTTTATCTAGTCATCCTGAAATTAGCTGTAAATAAATTTGCGTCCTCAAGTAAAGTCCATTCAATCCGAACCCGCTACGCTAAAAACGTAACAATATGTAATTGCAAAAGACGATATGCTATAATTGCGACAGTGCCAGCATTAAATTTCAAATCCTAGTAAATAATTATGTGAATGGCCACATTAAATTCTATTCAAAAGAATAAGAAAGGTTTATTTTTATTCTAGAAAGTAATTTGAGCGCTTGGCGAATAGAAAACTATTCTATTACATTTTTAATTACATGATTTGATTATTTGATTTATATGATTTTGATTTCGGTCACTTGATTCAGTGAGACGATAAATTATTCCGTTAGATTACGACGAAGGGGAGCAGCGGCGATTTCAATGTCCGGACCGTCCGATGGACTGCGAGGAGCTTCTGGGATGTGGATTCAACCTGTCCGGCATCTACCGGATCTATCCGAAGAGTCGACTGAATACGTGGGGGGAGGCCGGATTCGACGTCTACTGTGACATGGATACCGATGGTGGTGGATGGACGGTAATTTATTGATTCATTTGGAGCTTCATTGTTATTTGTAGAGAGGAAATACCATATACATATATAGTTGTTGTTGTTGTCCTTGTGTTCTGGTTTAACAACGAAAAGAGGGGTGCTGTAACTTCTGAGGGTACGGACCCTTCAGCACCCGAGGGCAGAAGTCTGACCTATCTCACACACGTCACAAACCCTTTTTAAGGGGTTGACTTCATTCATGCATTTTATCCATTCATCCACAGATCGTAATTTACATCTGAAACAGAGAACGATCACTTCTGACCTAGTACCCTCAGTGGAAGCACTCCAAACATGGAGGATTTTGCGACCACGACAGATTTAACGTGTGCCAGCCACCACACACACGGAGAGTCTTCGGCTTGAGATTTCGAACTCTAAGCTGAAATCAAATATATAATAGTAATAATAATTTAAATATATATAAATTTATGCAATTAAAATCAATTTGGGGGAATATTACTATTTCTCACAAATAAATATACCTTTAGAGTATCTTTTACTTTTTGGATATTCAATATTTCATTCATTATAGAAGGTATAGAATATATTTTTGAATTATACCGAAAATTCAATAGTTAATAGAATATATGGTTAAATAAAAATCTCTTCTTTATGAAAATCTAAATATTTACGATTATTATTACGATTATCGTATATTCACTTAGGTGTATATAAATGGGTAAGCTGTTACATAAAAAATGTAACATTTCAGTATTGGAAGAAAATAACAATGGACCAGTTAAAACAATTACAGTCAATATGCTAGAAACTTATAGTTACAATGAAAAGATAAGAAAATATTTAAAAAATACATTACAAAATATAAATATTTACTTTACAAAATATGTTGATTTGTACTCAAACTCTTAAGTTTAAAATAAAATGAGAAAATATGGCAATTGATCATGTAGATTTTCAGCACATCAGTATCAGTGCTAAGCACTTTTGTTTAATCTGATCTGCTCTTACTAGCATAGTAGACAGACACATTAAAAACACTAAGCGTGGAAATCAGATGAATAAAGAAAAAATATATATCAGACAAACACCAAGCAAACAACCGTATACAAAATGCACTTATTGTGTACTAATAATTGGTACAAAGTTACAAATTATTAGAAAGGCAATAGCCTTACAAAGATTTTAAAGGTATTTGATAAAAAAAGTTCTTCTGAAATTGGAAAAAGGATTTTTAATAGGAACTTGACAGAAAGGAACTCTTTTATGGTTTGGTAAGGAAAACTGCACTAAACTCTTATAAATGAATATATATTGAGAATGAATCGATGAAATAATTGATTTAATTATATTAACGCTCTATTTTAAAGCAACAGTAGGGCTATTTTGGGATATTGCTCGTAACTGAGCAGTGGTCAGACGACGAGGACGATGTTAGATGATTTAACTAGCACTTTCTATTCAAACTTTATAATTACTCCAGCGAGAGGACATTTGGCCTCGACATATCTAAAGTGCATCAGACCCGCTTATACTTCGATTCTGAGATGGAATCGGGTATCGAACGTAGAACCTTCGGGGTCTGAAGCCTGAAACCTTACCACCAGGACGCCGAGACCAGGCGAAAGGATTGAAAAAAACCCATAAGCAAAACAACTTCAGGGCGTGATCTTCTATTTTCTCTAAACTCAAATTAGAGTAAATAATCTAGTTTCTTGTGTACTTGGGAGAAAATTTGGTATCGTTCAAAAACTTTGTTACTTTGAATAATTTGCATACTTTGCATTTAGTCTTTTGTTCGCCGCCTATGAGGGTCGCGTACTTGAGAACGAGAGTGATTACTTGTTTACACAAAAGTACTTTGTTCTTGAATGATAATTGAAAACTTTTTTTAAGACCTTCTTTTGATATACGAAGAATACACCTGTCATCAAGATGTATGCGCTTGAAATGCAAGATTGTTGCCTATTTTTATAAGTTCATAATGTCACTCTGATAGCTCTTGAATAAATCTGATTTCTTTTTAATTTTAAAGTGGTAGTTATTAACAAGTTATCAAATGGAGAAAAAAAATAATATAAGAATTTCCGGAAAAAATTCAGCTCGTAGCAAAATATATTGCAATTCAGTGGAAGATATAAAAAATCAAAATAAAAACTTCTTGGATGATTTTTTTCATAATGCAATTCATTATTCAAAAAATGTCATTCACTAATTTAATCATCCTCAGCCAAGAAGATATTCCCGAAAAGCAATTAATGAATTCTGTGTTACGCTCTAGAGCATTGTTCCACATCATTTATCAAAATAATAATGATTGAATTTCTCTTAATTCTCACTTGGGTTTTTTTTAAATAGATGTTCACTTTTGTGACAATATTCAAATAAGATTATTATGTTGGGAATTTTCACTTTTTAAAAAACAATTTATTGATATTTGTATTTCCATTTGAAATGAATAACTTTAATACAAGAAAAACTGGAATAGAGACTCTAATCAAAATGCATTGCTATGTCACCCGTGTCACCAATACTCCATTGCATTCGCCAGAGGTGTCCGTATAAAATGAAAGATGTTACAAATATGAAATATTTATGGTTTATCAATCATTAGAAACAAAAAATTTAAAAGATTTTTCAAAGTGGATCAGATGAGCTGTAACATTTCGGAAGTGGGAATGAAATGCTATGGCAAAAGCAAATGTGAACCCATAGGTGCAAGAAATCCGATAAAATCTTTAGTTTATGATGTCTGCTGCGGATATAAACCTCGTTTAACTCACATGACAACCGTCTGTGACATATCATTGCACATGATAACCATATTAGAACAAGACATAATACGATATTCCCACGAAGTTGCTCGATATTCTCAATTCTGGCCAATATCGCGAAGAAAGCGTATCAATATTATTGTGTATTTTGGACTAACATGGAAGTATGCAACATTCATAAGAGAAACATTTCAATTGAATTTTGGGACTTTATAAAGTCCCAAAATTGATCAGTTAGGGATTTTTGTTCCTACAGATGGCGCTGTTGAAATTTGTCTATTAATTGATGCAGGCCTTGCCTTACTTGTTTATTAAGCAATGGAATGTAAAGATGGAAGGTCCGGAGTATCCTAATAATTTACTCAAAGAGTAAAAGTACTGCATATAATGTATATAATTATGAGTGACTTTTAAGAATAAAGGATTGAAGAAGCAATTTGAAATTTATGATCCATTGAACCATAGATACAACAGCATGAGGATCAGGACTCTGCCATGGGCCTGTATTATATGAATTTTAAGAGTCGATATTCAATGGAGTCCTCTTAGTAATTTCTAGAAACTAAAGGATGCAGTTACTAAGGGGACATTCTGAGTATATGTGTTACTTGGAAGCTGCATGCTTTTTTTAATGATATAAAATAGCTTGTAATGGCAAATCATGCGAACTCCCTATTACTATAAATTCATTTAAAAGCAAGAAAAAAAAAGTAGGTACTAGTGATTAGGAGTTCCTAATAGAAGAAGTGTGTTTGTTGAGAAATCATTGGAATACTTGATACGCCTAAAAACATTTTGATAAGCTATTAACCAACAACAGAGGTAGAATTTCAATTATACAGACTAAGTAGTTAACTGCTCAAGTTCGCAGAAGGGCTAAAAAGATGGTGGCAAGCAGGTCGATTACAATACTTAATATTAAAACCTGATCACTTATACTTACTGAAGCTTTAATATTATCTCAGTATTTTACAATTCTTGTAATTTGTATTTTTTTACAGTTTTTAAACTATCAAAGCATTTTGATGCAAGTCGACATCTCGTAATGCAACTCGTTTTCATCTAGCTTAATACGATTGATCATATTTACATCACAGTTGACAGTTATACAGAAAAAGCTCTCCGAGTAATTTCGCAGAAACAACCTCACAGGAAAAGGTAACCGGCTGTTAGCACAACAAGCTACTACAGAAGTAGCTCAAGGAATCCACCGATCTTCATCGGGTGGATCTTAAATCAGAAGTCCGAATCATAAGAAGCTTCTCTCGCCTCCTTCAAAACGAAGATCCCCCGAAAACTTTCAAAGATCTCTTCCCTTCCAAAAATCTCACATTTTATTTTCTGTCAAAACTCCGCCTCTCATTTTCACATTGGTGCACTTGAGCTCCTTGTAACCCAATTAGTTTCCAGAAAAAGCCTAATTGGTCTCCAATTGACCGTGAAAATGCTTGTTAATGATCCATCCTCTTAGCTGACCTTCTGTAATGAAAAAAATGAAGATTTACTTCAGAAGAGTTTGACACTCTTCCCCTTTGAAGATACATTTATTTCCTTGGAACGGCGAAAAATGCATTTGTAGTTCTTTATGTGACAGCCCGGCTAAGGGAAAAAAGATCCTCCATCTGCCAGTTTGGAGGACAATGTGAAGATATTACATAGTTGATGATGCAACTGCCTGAAATACCAATTATCAAGTACGGGAAACAGGGAATATTACAGAGGGCAACAGCGTAAGGGGCTGAATATTTACAACGTGCTAGTTATTAAGCTTGAGTACTATTTCTTTCTAGCACTTTAATGTTTGTATATTCATTATAACACTGCTTAAAAATATACCATTTTTAGTTTCTCATTTAGGGATGTTCATTTATAAGATAAATACCTTTCAATTATTTCCAATTTAAATTTTTTATAAGTAATTTTTCTGATAAAAGTCGTGGGAATAACATTTTATTCAAGGTTGGCTTAGATCTTTCATATAGTTTTTGTATAAGTTGTGCGCTCTGGATGCAGTATCCTTAAACTATTCGAATTCGATAATTCTTTGCGGAACTAATATATTCCTTTTATTTCAGGTGATCCAGAGGAGAGATGATTTTGGCACGAGTTCCGACTTCTTTTATAAAGGCTGGCAGAGCTACAAATTTGGATTCGGTGACCTGAACTACGATTATTGGCTCGGTATGAGGCTTTGAAGCTTGCGTTACTTATCTCAATTAGGCATAGTTTAATTTAAATTTGACCAAACACGACAAAAACTATTCTATAAATGGTATTCTTGAAAATGGAGAGGTCTGAAACATAGATGCAGCAGATATTTGTAGATTCGAACGATTTCTTATTGTTGTTGTTTCTAATGACACTTGCCATGGACAAGTTCACTGATGAATCAGCTAATTTAAACCAACCTTGTTTTAAAGTACTAGGACCAAGAGTACGACTTAGTTACTCATCAGCCCATTTTTACAGGGGGGAGGCGCATTGAAACACCTCACAGATAGAACACAAAAGAAAAACAACCATGTTCTAACCGGGAACTCGAACACGGGAAGCCCAAATCAAGGGTAAGACTCACTATCCCTATACTAGGACGCCGTCTGATTTCTTTTCAAAAACTTCGTATACTAAAAAGTAAAAATAATTTAAGATATCGTTATACAATAGAATTATTGATTTCCCCCCTTCAAATTAAAGCAATAGAAATGTTAGTAAAATCCTAGAATTATTATTTTGAGGTATACGAGGTGGATTCAATTTTTGTTATAAAAAAAATTTAGTCTTTTTTTTTACAATAGGCCATGGACATGTAAGTGCAAAATGGGCTGCTTGTTCATAAATTAAAAAGAAATTTTGCACCAGACTAAATATATAATATAAAATTAATGTACTACAAATAAGAAGTAACAAAGCCAGAATAAAAATCCACAGAGTGTATATCTTTATAGATGGTCACTTCTTAGAATAATTTATTTTATGATTTCAAAGTTCCCACTGCAAGCTGGGTGGTCATTTCACAATTAAAAAGGAGAAGCTCCCGGTATGGTGGTTGAATCACGCCATCTGGCGGTTAGAGAAAAAGATGGGGAATCGGCTAATTCTGTCGATGATGGGGAGAACTTCCCAAAGGAAAGGTTGTACCGTGCCCGGTGATGGCCTTTCGGACTCAACCACAGTTCTGTCAAGTGCGGGAATCTGGGCATTCAAATTTTACCATGTGTCTTTGTGTGGGGCGGAGTAACAAGTTTATTCTTAGGATCCCTCAAGATTTGCTGGGGATTTTTGATTTATTTGCCTTTATTTTATCTGCTATAAAGCTTAGTGCAATTATTTTGTTCTATTATCATGAATTTATATTCTATCAAATCATTTTTGTACACTACATTTATTATTCCTTTTCTTTTACTTAATTAACTGGTAAAGTATCCTTCCTGCAGGGTCCCCCTTTACGTTGCTGATTTCATATTCTAATATAATAATGACTTGTTTATTTTTGTTTGCCTGTCATATACATCTTTAAAGTCCATTTTCGGGGCATTCTCTATTATCTTATGAGATATTAAATATTCAATAGCTAGCTTTGAATATTTATCGCTGACTTAATAACAGCCTCAGTTCCCCTTTCTAACCAGGTTCTTTTTATTTAACTTAATTTCTGAGAAGTTTAGAAGTAACATTTATTTCGACAAACTTAAATACGAATATATTTAATTACGAATGAATGCATAAAAATATGTATTAATCAGTTAGAATTAAATGTGAGCAAAATAGTTTTTAAAAAGTTATATAGCTTTTTTTTAAGGTATTGTGAATATTCAAAGTTAATATTTGCCTACGCTTTTAACTTGCAAAATAAAAGAAAAATCACACTGATCAGGTGAGCGACTTGGGAGAGAAAAACCATACAATATATTTTCTGAAATTTAAATTATATTTCTGTTCTTTTCTTTTTCTCCCCCCCCCCGGATTCTTTTTATTTCAATATGTGTAAGTACACGATTCATGTAAATCCAATAAAAACACAAAATAAGATAGCATCGTCTAAAAATTTCAATGTTCGTAGTTGCGGAGCTTCTGCGTTTGCCCTGCACTTTAAATATTATTAAATGAAAATAAATAAATCTTTCTCGCAGGCAACGACAAAATATTTGCTTTGAGCAACCAGCGCCGGTCGATGCTCCGTATCGATTTGTGGGACTTCGAAGGGAACGACGGGTACGCCACCTACGACAACTTCTACGTAGAGGACGAAACGCAAGGATACAGGCTCCATCTAGGGGACTACAGAGGAGTTATCGGTGAGTGCATGGATTTATCTCTCTATAGTACGTTTCTATTCTCTCTGTATATATTCTCCCTATCCATGTACACTCACATGATACATATATACATGAGTGTATAAGGATTGATGTCATAATTTTTTTTAGCATGATGAAATTATAACTTGATCACACTTCTTGTATACAGCCGATCAGCTAGTTCACACCATCTAATTGCGAATAATGCCATGTGCATTTTGAAGAAAGAAAGATAAAAAAAAAGCATTCTCATTTTCTAGATAGTTTGATGACCTGACTTGTATTTCTGTTTAGAGATTAATCATACAATAATCAAGAAAATAAAATCTACGATCGCAAATTTCGAGTTATCATGTGAAAATATTATTATTTTTTTATTCATTATTCGTCTTAATTAGTTTAAGTCATTAAGTAGTTTAAACGATAGTGAAAAGCAATATAAAAGAAAAATATACTTTACAAACGCATCTGCTTTTTAAGAAGAATACATAATAATAATGCAATACTGTTAAAAGCAGGTAAAAAAATATATGCAATTAAAAGATGTTGATGAATATGGCATTTATGCTTTGTTCATTGCCTACGCGATTTCAAGCTTCAATTATTCGTTGCCTTCAATTATTTAAAAACCCCTAACGAAAACCACATGTTCTCATATGAAAAAAAAGGTTGCTGAACAGATCGTTGAACTACTAGTAAATTTGAAACATAATTACTTCTTGGATAGAAAATGTTCATTGAGAATAGACATTTCAAAATGTAACGCATTTTCTCAATAACACTCGGATCACATTATTGCATAAAAATGTACATTTTACAGCACTTTAAAATTTTAAAAATAATTAGCGATTTTACTGTCTGATATAGTTTTTACCCTTCTAATTTTAATAATATAAAAATATAATTCTTAGCAATACGGTATATTTTAAAATATATTTTTGATTTAGTTAATTTTATTTCTGTACATTCTTCACTTTTGATTTTGAATTGATCGATATATATAAAATGCTAAAGAATTTTATAGAAAAAAGAAGCTTCTATTAATTATTGTGGAATGGCAACAGTAAAGTATAAACAAACTTCCTTAAAAATATTTCAGTTTGGTTCATTAAATGTTTTTATATCTACTCTTATCTTCTCGCTCCACTCAGATCATTTATGTATTAGATCATTTATTGATCAAAATATTAGAAATGCAAGAAAGAGATTTCGTTGTACCACTAAAAATTCCAAATGAAGACAATAAAAAACCAATTAAGTTAAGCAAGCATGGAAGTAGGTTGAACCGTCTCTAAATGGGTAATCGTTGTAACTTGGTAATGGAAACGATGTTTGTGTCTTCTAAATAAAATCTTATCTTATAAAAGCGATTTTCAAATAATTTTATAGCTCAAAATGTTTAGTTAAATAATATCAATTTAGTTTCTGTAATTATTTATTTATTTTTTATAATATAGAAAAATTAAATTGGTGTATAATTTGTAAAAATATTTTTCATCTTAGGATGAAATTAAAATTCATTCGTTAAAACAATCATTCCAGGCTATCTGCAAATATTAAGAATTAAGAATGTTATTAAGATTGAAGAATCATTTCATAGAATATACATTATTTAATCTGCACATATTCAGCAGATATTTTTAATACGTTAATTCAATTAAATTCGGGGTTTTTCGTCGTATCAAATCATAAACTAAACTTTTAAAAAATGTTTTAATAATCATTAAAAAGATTAACAAATCCGTTATCTCAACGAATATGTAAATTACCACAAATTGCTAGCTTCAAAAAATATTTTCATATATATTTTATTATGAATAAGATCTTGAACCCTCTTCTTCTAAGCTTTGTTAACAAGGAAGTTAATGGCCTTTATATTTGGTGCAATTGTTTTGAATCCCCCTGTATATAAATAAATAACATAAATGTTTTTAAGCTTAGTGCATAGTAGAATCACTCTTCCTGGTCTATTCATAAATTGTGTGTTTTTGCTTTTCTGTCAATGATAAATTCAGCAATTGCTCGGAATCATAAATCTGTGCTGTCAGTTAAGTGACGAGTTTTCTCTTCTCTTCCTTTTTGATTTTTGTTGATGAATGTAATGCATCATTCGGAGCGGGTCTTTTGAGTTGAATATAAAAAAACTGTATGTGAAGAAATTATGGAATGGAATTTCATCTTAAGATGTGAAGAATTATTCTAAGAAGTATCATCGTGTTGCTAATTTTCTTTTCTTTTCTTCTTTTTTTTTTTTTTTGCTCAGTTAGAAATTTAAAAGAAACTGAAATAGTATTTCGTAAACCGCGAAATCTTATTTTAAAAAAAGGAAATTAAAAATATAAGGAATCTATACAATTCAATTGAAAGCAATTTATTTTCTAATTTTGAAACTGTATACATTATAATACACTCATATCCATAATTCTGAGTCACGCGGAAATCTGACTCTAAAAAATGTATTTAACCTGCAAAATGACTATAGATATCTTCACAAATCATATTCAAATTTCAGGAAGAAACCAGATGACACCGATAGTACGCCAAAATGACGAGAGTGTAAGAGAGTGGTACATAAGGAATACAGGCAAAGAAATAAAATTATCCGCAAGCACTTAATAAGTCTTTCATTGAAATAACCGCATAGCTATGATTCAACAAACGCATTTGGATGATGTTTTACTTCGTAAAATTATCGGCCACCTGGAATGTAGGCATACCCACCGGGAAGTATCCGAAGAACTTGGAAGCGCCTTGAGTGTCATCTCCAGACAACGGTTCCAAGATGATGGTAAAGTGAGTGGACGTTACAACGCAGGTCACCACTGAAAAACAACGCCTAATGAGTACCTGTATTTGGTAGCTCTGCCAAAAGAAACAAAAGGAGCACAGCATCAGACCTGCTTCATTAGCTCTCTCTTACCAATGGTACGACAGTTCCAAGGCAGATCGTGTACAGACATTTAGAGGAGATTGGCCCATATGCTCGTAACATTTCAGATATGTTCCACTTACTGTAACTCACTCTCACCTACGGTTAGCCTGAAGTAGAGAGCATGCATTGTGGACATCGCAACAGTGGATTTGTGATGTTTCCCGATGAATCCAAGTAGTTTAGCTTCCAGTCTGATTCCAGACGGATTGTCTTATGGAGAGCGCCAGGTACTCGTTACCAACAAGAAATCTCATTGAACGACAACGTTACGATGGTTCAGGATTGCTCGTTTGTAGAGGAATTATTCAGGGTTCCAGAACTGACTTGCATATTCAAACTGGAACCACGAGGGGCCAAATCTATTCGGACGTCATTTTGGAATAACATGTACCTTTGTTTCGGGGCAACATTGGTTCAGAATTCGTGTTTATGGATGACAACGCTGTCCTAACCGTGCAAACAAAGTAAATGAATGTCTTCGATGGGAGGATATCACCCGTAAAGGCTGGCCAGCATTCTCAGAGGACTTTAATCAAGTAGAACCTGCATGAGACATGCTTGATGAGTTGTAGCCCGTCAGTCACTTCTTACATGTCTATCGGAACTTCGGAGAGCATTGCTTGATGAGTGGTGTAATATTCCCCAATATCAGATCGATAATTTGATACTCAGCATGCCTAGGCACTGTACGAACTGTATTACATCGTCTGAGAGACATACTATGAATTAACCTTAATACCAACCCTATAATATTGATTTTTGTAAATAGGGGAGAGTGCAATTTTTTTCAGAAAAAAAAATTGTAATTTATATTGTTGATATCAAATATATGGTA
>JAOUZG010017012.1:0-16328 GCA_026289955.1 Argiope argentata | reverse complement strand
AATGAAAGCAAATGTTCATAAAAGTAATTTTGCGATTGTCTCTCGATAAAACTTCTAGTATTGGGTTGATAATCCCATGAGGCCTGTATGCGGCGTCTTCGCCAGCGGACCGTTGCACGCCCCTCCCTCGCCTTCCGCTGTCCTTTCCGTCTTGGCAACGGAGGGACGCGCTGTGTGTCCGCTCCTCACTGGACTCAGAGGCAAAATATCGGTAAAATGCCGAAACATCAAAGACTAGGGGATGGAATGGTCAATTATTTTGATTTTATTACTGAAGATATCATTAATCCTATCCATATTTGTTTTCATTATAAGGTTAATAATACCAAATAAAGGAGTAAAATCTACGATGCCATGAAATTAATATTATTTTCTTGTTTCTAAAATAATTTGACATTTTACTCCACATTTTTAATATAATGATGAAGTGAAATTCGTTTGGATATATTTCAGAATTTAACTTTAAATCAATTGCCTTAAATTTATAATTTTAATCTAATTTGACCCATCCTTTGTGCTAAAGAACCCGATGCAAGATAGTTTCTTGTTCAATACCAGAAATCGCACAAAAGGAGCTTCTCCACATTGCAATTTAAGCTTTCACACTCCACTGAATATTTAATTAAAAATATTGGACGCATTCTTCAAAGTTTTTCATTCATAATAATTATCAATAAAAAAATTTCAGGTAAAAACATGCCTGAAACATCCTGCACGTGGATTTCTGTTTGAATGTTTGAATTTCCAAAAACCTTTAAATTTAATCTATACATGTTTATGTTTTATAGATATTTCAAAAGAAGAATGTGGTTCACAAAATAATCTATATTCAATTTTGTTTGTTTCATTCTGACGCTAAACTTATCTTTAAAACAGCGCAGAAAGGAATAAATTATTTCAAATTTATTCAAACGAGCATGTGCTGAGGGCTGGAAATTGAATAACATTGGTCAGTGGTTTACTAAGAATCATGCTTAAGAAATTATATCATTATCTCGTCATACGTTACAAGTATTACATTCCCGTGCAATTTTATCACTTTAATTTTTTTAGATAGTATAAAAACATTCACTTAGAAATAGCTCAATTGGAAATAACATTTTAATTCTATTGAAAACGTATAAAGAGCTTATATTTGCACTTAAAAATACATTTTATATCATAAATTTTATATTAATGGCAACAAAAATCCTCTAAACTCGTTTTTATTACTTCCAGAGATAGAAAAAAAAAGAGCAGTAGAAATTAATTTCTTTCAAGGACGATTAGACAGTCTCTTTATCTGTTTTTTTTATTTCTCCAGCACTGAAACAGGGTAAACGCAATCTGCCGATTCAGCTTATCCTTTGCTTTGGTATGGGCCTTGCAATAAAGAGTGTTACTCTCGTTAGCTCTCGCATCGTTATCTTTGACGACAGATTACACCAGCAAGTAATTGGATCGAGCCCTTCGTGTAATTTTCCTTTCTCTAGGATGTTAGCAAGTAATGGGATGAAGGCTTGCGTGTTACGACAAAAGGTCGCTTGTTTCTTATGTAAAAATCATTGCTCCTTTACGGAAGCTTATCTTATAGAGCTGCTGTAATTCCTTCCGCTGGGGCTTATGAAACTGGACAAACTGGAGCATTGGACTGTGTTTGCGCTGCTGGGCAGAATCTTGTTTCGTTTCTGCGCTTATTGTTCTTGGCACTTTATTTGAGTGGCTTGTAAAAGCGTCGCGATACAGAATCCACTTTGTAATTTCACTCGCAGTTGGTGGGAATTTATTCACATGTATGGAATGGTTTCCTGATCTTCCCCACAAAATGCAATCATTCAGATTGCAAGGACTTTTATGAAAAGTAATGAGCATATATTAAGCATATTAATATTAAAATGCAACAACTTTTAGACAATTAGACAGTAAATTGCTTCGGTTGCATCCTTTGAGATTCCGAATCGAAAGGGGATTGTTTTCTTTCTTTTCAATATAGTGGAAATAAGAAAAGCAATTTTTTTGTAGCAGAATGGTTAAAGTATTTTCATCATATAAGGAGAACTGAAATTATAAAAAAATTGTCTTGGAAACTGCTCGTCAGAAATAAAGAGAGCTCTTGAAATATTCCAGTGTTCTTGGGATGATTCAATAAGATAAAATAAATGATCTGTAAGGTAATTAGATGGCAGAAATTCCAAATCTGCGAAGCAGACAAATCTGAGGAATTTAAAATACAATTTGAGGTCCGTTCCTATAAAAAATTCCAGCTTCGTTTATGTAAAAAAATCAGCGTGAAGCTAGCATTTAGATAGTTAACGGGAATTCACGTATTGCATATCTGTATTTTGAGACACGGTGGGATATTCTAAACTGGTAAAGGAAAACTGCAAGAAATTTTCTTAAATATTTTTTAACATAGAAATAATTCAAGGATGCACTAATTAAAATCCAATACACATATTTAGATACATAATTACCGACTTTGTCTGTCAATAAGTGAACAAATATCGATTAGAGGTGCGCTAAACACATAAACACAACATCTAATAGTACTTCTGTTTCCCTTTTACATTTACAGATGTAACAGCGATTTATGGGTTCTGAAAGGAAACCATTTACATTGATACTGGGAAGTAATAAATTGCGTTTCTTAAAATAAAAAACACAGGCGTCGTAAAGATAAATAGCAAAATGAAATGAAATTCTAAAATAAATATATCCAAAAATGCATCTTAATATATCAGTTTGATATATATATCGTCAAGTGAAAAATAGTTCATGAAAATATAGCATTTCATTGAAATATAGAAATTAAAGCAATAAATTAATTATAGGGATGGCTTGACAATGATGAAAGTTTCTCTTTATTTAAACAAAATATTGAACTGTTTTTAATATTCGTTGATTTCTACAAAGAAGTAAGCAACTTATAACGACTTGTGTCAGATGTATCCATTTTTCTTTTCTATTTTCTCACTAAATCACCGTCGAGAAGAAAATTTTACCATCATCAATCATCCCCTTTCATTTCGCATCTGACAGAAGCTACTTCACGCAACACTTTTAGATACTTCTAAAATAAAATACGAGGGCTCTCAAGCAACCTGTAATTGAACACTACTCAAACAAAGTACAGAATTGCAAAATAGTTCCGAAACCACCTTCGGAAAATCAATACCTCCTTTTGAGAAGGAAATGCTCCCGTTTCATGGAAGAACTATCAATAAAATTCGGAACGTGTCTAAACAAACTTTAATTACTTACGGGGGAATTCTCACTCATCATCAACTATCGCGTACGTTACTAATTATCCTTGCAGTAATGAAGTATCTAAAATAAAGCTCCACCCTGCAAAATTCATCGAAAGCACCCTCTTTAGACCCCTGGCTAAAACAGAAACATTGGGCCCACGGGGTACTTATCAGACGGGAAACAGGCAATTTTGCACTCGCTGCCTTCGTGCACTAATGAGGACCCGGCTTAAAGAGCCCCTAACAGATTTCCAGATCTCTGCAATGATAGATGCAGGAAGCTATTCTTTCACGGGCGCAGATTCGCACGCTGCGGATCCTCAGAGCGTAGGCCGTGAATTAATAAGCCCGCAATCAAAATCTTTCGGAATTGAAGTGAACGCTTTACATAGCGTAGCAACTGCGTCCTTTCGACGACCGGGCTCTTCTGCCATTTAAGTTATTGCATCATGGTACTCGCTTCCAACCCAAAGTTTTCAGCGTAGTTTTTCGATTGTCCTGTCCATTTTTTCTGTTATAAGAAAATAGAGTGGGATATTTAAAAATGTGCTTATTGTTTTAAAAAATTCCCTAATTCATAATAATAAGATAATAAAATACTTTATCTGCATTTTATATATTTATTTTAAAGAATGATTGAAAAGCTGCATTTTTTTTTGGAATTTTTCTTCTACTGTACATGGTTGATGCCTTATTGAGTCTCCAAACATTGAAAATTTTACTCTTCTTAAAATCAATCACCCTTAACCACTTTATATACTGATATGTCCTCATGAGCTGTTACTCTGTCTTTTGTGTAAAAGCAGCACACTGAAGTAAGAAAAAGGAATGCATAATTCACTAAAATTAAAAAACACACCAGTCTTTAATGTAAGAGGTCTTTAATGTAGAAATGTAAGAGGTCCGATCCTTTATAAAAATAGTTTCCGCTTTACATTTTTAAGTTCCAGGGTTAAAATTAAATCTTTTATGTAGCTCAAGCCCTAAATTCAAGCTAAAATGGGCAATTATAAAATTTAGGACATAATATACGCAATATTATTTATAAACATTTGCTTTTAAAAATTGTTGAACTTTCCTGTTAAATAGAATATCGAAATGAGAGGCAAATGAATGAACCAATATTAATTTATCATCTCAATGTAATTTTTATTCTTTAATCTATTTGCGGAAATGGAACTCTTTAGCTATATATCTTCTTAGAAATATGTATTAAGCTTTACATTAAAGTGCGCATAGACAGTTTCATATTTTAAAATATAACGAAAGGAGAAATTTTTCGATGTTTGTGGGGAGAAGATTCTCGTGCCTGAAATATTTAAGACAGAATCGTTGATTATCTTGCATGCGATTAAAACTTTCTGATTAGTGATAAGTTGGTAAAAAGAGGCATGTTATGAATTCCATGTAAAAACTAAAATAATTAAGTTACTTATCCAATAGTTTTAATATTAAATTTAATAACAATTAACTTAAAACTAATAAACTTTAAACTTTAATTAAATTTGCACTGTAATAGAAAAAGTTAGATGCATTTCGATTCAATTAACTAAAGCAATTTCTAAAATTAAATTTAAATGCACTATTACAAATATTTAAAAAATTGTTTAAAGAAAATATTTATTAGGAAAATGGAAATAATGGTACGAAAATACAATTTATTATTTAGTCTTTACGATTCTTTAATTATCTTTAATAAACTTATTATAATTCAAACTAACATTCTCGCAGGAAAGTGTCGATTGCATTTTTTGTAATTTATTGCAAAAAAGAACATTATTCAAATTCAGATATCACATTTTAGGCACTCTATTTCTTAAGATTTATTTTCTTTCGTTATGAGCAAA
This sequence comes from Argiope argentata, assembly GCA_026289955.1. Taxonomy (NCBI): domain Eukaryota; kingdom Metazoa; phylum Arthropoda; class Arachnida; order Araneae; family Araneidae; genus Argiope; species Argiope argentata. The sequence continues at coordinate 11,254 of JAOUZG010017012.1, read as the reverse complement.
ACTTTGATACAATTCAATGCATTTTGTCTTTCTTTGGTTTCTTTTGTCCTGACTTGTTTAAATTTATGACAATTTTGGTCGACTTTAACAGATTTTCTGTATATTAGAATTAAATTTAAGAAATTATTATATGCGATGTCATCAACAACAAAAAAAATTATAAGTAATTAAAAAGCATTTTAATTACTTATAATTAGAAATTACTGTAAAATATTTTTGATAATTATAATATTTGTTATTTCATAACAACTTAAGGTCCAGAGTAGTAAAAATCCGTTTTCTATTTTAATTATGCACAAATATAAATGCCTCTTCTTAGAGACATTCATCCGTCCTTTCACTAAAATATTATTTTGTAAATCTTCTTTACATCTTTGTACAAAAATGTCTTATTTTGCGTCCCCGATATTTAACAGAACATGAAGGAAGCTACCGTTTTAGACAATATTTCACTCCTACAATCCTGCTTAGTAACCAATTCAGAGTCGCCATTTTCAATTAATAGCTAGCGCATATTAATATAGTTGGGAACAGTCGTGAAAACGAATGGGGCGATGACTCTAATTTTTAAAACACGATGATATTTCATTCATTTCTTTAGAGATACAAAATGAATATTTTCATTTAAACTATTATCCACAGCGATTTCTCATCACCATTATTTGTAATTAGTTAACATACCGTCTCTGTTTTTCGAGAGAAAAAAGCTCAACAGCCCTCAATTAATATATACTGTAAAACTGCTTTCAAAATATTCTATTTTTGTGTAATGGTATGCTTTCATTTGGTGCTAATCAGGCCGCATCAGCTTCTAACAGTAAACAGTTACCGCCACCCTCCCCTTCAGAGTCCGGAAGACGGATGGTAATCAATGTAACTCCAATATCTCTGAGAGTGGAACAATTAATATAAGTTTAGAATGCTACTCACAAAATTAATTATCGGATAAATGCTACCACTTCCATTTAATATAATTAAATATGGATTTCTATTGTAGCTTTAAGCAATTTTATTGAAATTATTTTGGAAGATTCTAAATCTATAGAAACCAGCGGGGGTCCTCAATTCATGGAACTGTGATTAAAAAGTCAAATGAATGAATAACTTGAATAGAAAGGTGAAATGAATTATTCGGTGATTGCTGTTTTACACGATGATGGTTTAAAGTTCGTCGGTTAGCAGTGATTTCAGTTGGCCTTCCGGACCCTTCATTTGAAGTTTGAATCATAACCGCGGAACTGTGTGCTTAAATTACTTAAATATATTTCATTTGATTAAAATACTTTTTTCGTGAAATTAGGTTTTTCTTAAAACGGATGAAATTGGATATCTCATTTCAGTTTATCATCCATTTTTTTTTCATTAAAAGTTAGTGTAGTGTCATCAACTTTCAGTGAATGCGAGAATTCAGTTTTTTTTTGTTGGATCATCTAATTTTGTGTACTCGGCTTGTCATCAGATTGTTATTCTTGCAATGTTCCAATTTCAGAGCAATCACGCTATTAATCTTTGAATGGGTTCTTCCTTCACCTACGATGTTTGCGTGTCTCCGTACATGCAGTATCATTGCCCTGTCTTACCTTATCGTTTTAGTGAAGAAAATACATTTGCCCCTTGTAATCGTCAAAATCTCCCCTTTATATATCTGCACTCTTAAGAGCTTTCAGAGCATGGTTTGTATACAAATGGTAGATTTAATTTTTCGTTTACCTCCTTATTTATTACTAATTTATATATTTTTGATTGAAAAAAAATTGGTTTGATATAAACAAAGTCTCGATTTTTAAGTGCAAAAGAAAGAAAGAATGGGATTAATCATCAATAAATCAAATAAATAATCATGTGCATTACGTATTCAATTATTACATTTCTAAACGATTTTTGTTACGAATTTTTAAAAGTATACTCACAACATTAAAAAAACTATGCTTTACCTATGTTTTTTATGCGTTCAATTGAATGATTGTCCAATGCCTTGTCTTATAAGTCAACAGTACGATCAATATTACTTAGTAAGCATTTTTTTGAAATTTTTCAAACTTTTAAAACTACCTTTTGATTTGAAGAAAGATCCCTTTCCTTTAAACTGTTGATCAAGAGCATGGGAAGAGTAAAGCGAAAAATGCTCTCACCATGATAGCGAAACTGGAGAACGTTATCTTGAATCAAAAGAATATTAAATGTCCAAAATTTTATTGATTTTATTTATCAACTTTCTTTTTCATTATTACTACTATGTTCTTTACTTTCTTATTTGTATTGTAACATTTTTTTTTTGTTATGAGTACCTTTTCTTGCCTGTAATAAGAATCCTGAAAACTTTCGCTTACTAAAACAGGAAGATCTCGAGACGCGATAGGAAATGCTGGCCGATAAGAATAAAGCTAAGGAACGATTCACTAACTCATGTCACTTGAGAGACTATCGCCTCTAAAAAAAGCAAAGGAATTCTTTTTCTAGACTTGATAAAAAAAAAGCATCCGCTGAAGGCGATAGTATATTATTTTTTCGTTATTCCGTATTTTCCTTCCTTACCTGAACTCATATAAAATCTCATTTTCCTCGCCGGATCGATTTTCTAAAAGTGAGCAATATTTTGTTTTTCATTTTTTTCTGTTGTTGAAACTTCTAGCCAAAGTTATGAAGAAAAAAAAAAGATGGGCATCATTTCAGTTCCTGCAGGAATACCGCTTCATAAGGTCATTAAATGTTGACCATTAACTGGAGAAGGGGCAAGGTCATTTCTTCTTTTCGGGTTACAGCACTTTCCATATATATATTTTTTCAGAAACTCGTAATTGAAAGCGCTTAATAGCTCCAGCTGCAAGATAGCGAGGCCATTATCCGCATGCGATGATTCTTCCGCGAGATTTGTTAGATGTTTTCTCAATTCTTGGAAGCACCGCTCCAATTACACTTTGTACCTGAGGAAACGATAATGCCGGGAAGTAATTTCTTGGTTCATTTGCCAAACGTTGGATTTTCAACAGTTTGTTTCAAATAGCTCTCGCCACATCGCAGCGTTTTTTGTTTTTTTTCAAACGGAGGGAGCGGTTTCAAGTTTGTTTGTTTTTTCCTCTAAAAAAAGAGTTACCCGATTTCTGCATACGTCATTCTTTTTTTCCACACCATTCCGAATTTCGGGGGAGGACTTCTACGGCAGAATAACATTTCACTTCAGCGACGACTCGATGTAGCGGAAAACTCAATCGGTGGCACAGAATAACTGATAAACGCATCTGCGTCATTCATACTCAAATTTAGCATAAGTTTAATAATGAATAAACCATTTAGCTTGCTTTTTTTAGTTCTCTCATGAAAACTAAATCTTATAACTTAATATTGAATCGCATTTGCTTATAAAACTATTTGAATGGTGTAATTTAAAGACAATCTTCATAAAAATTTTATTTATACTGCAATGAAATTATCTACATGATCAAAAACTAAATATGTGAAATTATAGCACATTTTCATTCCAAAACAAGCTTTAAAATTACTTACAAAGTAAAAAGGCATTATAATGTAATATGAAACGTATGGAATTAACCAAGCAAATGGTGATAATAAGCTGAAAAATGGAAAAATAAATGACCGTGGAAAGCTGTGACTTTTGCATCGATATGACCAGCATCCTTCGATAATCAACTTTTCGCCAGTTGGTAAAATCCAAAAACTTATCTCCTATATAAAATCACGGTACAAACATCATCATTTTCTATTCCATGTAGAAATTAAGGATTAGATACATTAGAAATGATCCCATGTCCCCAAATTCTAAGAAATATCTCAAAAACTTTACATCATCCGCCAATAAAGTTTTTAAATCATCTGATGTAACATAACGCTCTTGCAGAAACAAAAATATTGAAATAACAGCTTTTACGTTTACTCGATGTTCGATTTCTATCCTTTCAAAACCTTCGCAAAACCAAAGTGGCGATTGCTCGATTTCAAAGAGGTCCCTTCAGCCGTCTCATTTTCATCCGGAGAGACGCGCAGTCCTCGCCGTCTTTCCGGAGGGGAAGGGGCGTGCAGCGAGAGCCGCGGATTCCGGAATTTTTGTTTTCTTTCAAAAAACGCAAACGAAATTCAGATTTATTCTGCATGAAAATACTGGTCTCAGCAGAAATAAACATTTAAAAATGAAAAGTTTTTTTAATAAGCACTGCAAATAATTTTCTACATTTAAAAATATTTTCATCATTAAACTTTTAGGGAGTTTAGAAGCAACAAAAACTGAAAAATACAAGACACACACAAGATTTAAATAGATATTGCTATTTATTGATAATACCAGCAACTTGAGCTAAACAATTCAAAATAAAACGTCCTCTTGGCTTTCATCGAAGCAGTCTAACATTGCACTGCGAATGCGCGCTGGCATCTGGATTTTTGAGCGAAGAAAAAGGGATGCATTCCTTAAAGGGCTACGACCAGATTTCAAATGCTCTTCACTATAGTTAGAGATAAGCTGGAGTTTTTCCAGTTAAAAAATCATCTTCTTGTGACGTATTATAAAGCTTTCAATAAAAGTTTATTTGATTCAAATTTCTTCACCTCCTTTAAAGATTTTAATTGATTTACATTCTTAATACATTGTAATTGAAAAAAGTTTTAATGCAGATCGAGGCAGCCATCCAGGTCTCAGTTGTTTTTAGGGACGAAATTTCTTCTTATTCTGCCAGTTCATAAATACCATTCTGGTTATCCAGCATATTTTTATTTCTAGTATGAAAATGATTTCTAATTCATTTTAATAAACATACCATTAACTATTTTCAAGCTCAACTATCTTCAAATATTACGGTAAATATCAACGTATCAAACTTTTCGTGTCCAAATCGCTTAGTAAACTAAATTCTTCAATAAATTCAAAGAAGCAGTTTTGTGATGAATGATATAAAAAAATTTAATCGAAAAGGACATTTTTCAAAACTTTATTTTTGCATAGAGAAAAAAAACTAGGGATTATTTCCCCTTAAACTTTCACTTCAAATCCCTCCCCAAGACTTTCTAATCCCTAATTTATTCCCTTCCCTCTTCTATCCGTTTCCTCAAGAATCAGAACACAAGGAAAACAGATTCATTCCAAAAACAGATTTATTACCCGAACAAAAGACGGGAAGATGATCAGATAGAAGAACAATAAAAAAATATCTTTGATTAAAATATCAGGAAGAAAGAGTAATATCCCTTTCCAAGACAAGATCTTAGAAAGATGAAAATTTGGAATGGGGATTTTTTTTCCTTCTCTTTTCTATGAAATAAATCAAGCAGGAAATATAAGGGTTGACAGCAGGAATTAATGGAGGCTGTGATGGCACAAAAATTCCCAGGAAAATGCAAAGATAGAAAATGAAGAAAGGATTGAGATCTTCGTTTTGAGGAAAAAATAAAGTTGAAGCATAAAATACATTCTATTCTATTCATTCGGTGATTTTCTTAGATAGGATGAAAATAGAAACTTATTGGCTGTTTAATCGATTCATTTTTTTCTGCAGATACGCTACTGGAGGGCTATACTTAATGAAACAACTAAGTAATAATCTGGGATTGCCAAAGAAATATTTAATTCACCTCGAATAATGACGTTTCGTATGTCGGAATATACTTTTTGTGTGATGTATTGCTTGAAGTTCCTTCTTTTTTTTAGTAATCAAGTCAGCATCCAGATTTTGAATTGTTACAGTGGAAAAGTTATTGTGGAATTTCAAATTTCACAAAAAATAATATTATGCACAAATGGAGGGAGATGAATTAGATAATAACTTCGTGTATTTTCAAGATTTTTTAATATTTCAAATAAGTCTAAAGATAAAATAGTCTAAATTTAAAAAAAATCTATATTTTAAATTACCTTTTCAAAGATTTTAAATAGTATTTGTAAATGCCCTGGTTTGATTAAATAAAAAGGAAAAGGAAAATAAAATAAAAATGAATGCCCTGATCCGAATGCAGTACTGCGCAAGAAGTCGTCGTTCTGTTCATTTCGAAGGCTCATCCAGTCTGGCTGCCTGCAATGGCGCCAAGACCAATGATTAAATTTAATTTCAGATACACAGCTTAAATACATCTTCATTTCCATAAATCGCTAAGATCGATAAACATTTAAAGCCTAAATAGCCATTTCTATCGAAGAAAACTCCCATAAAATTATAACTCTTCTAAAAACGAAACATCCTGGCTCGTCTATCTTCCAAATTTTACGATATTGTATCATACCTTTTATTTGCCACACAAATTCAGAATCCTTTACTTTTAGGATTCAATATTGGAAGAAACTGTGGAACAAATTTTGGAAACTACGATAAAATAAATTATAAGTTATATTCAAAAATTCTAAATTGTGTTTATTTTTTTCATTAATTCAAACGTTTGTTAAATTTTCAATAACAGTCTTTTTTGTGCACACTCCCACCTTCAAAGATATACTTGAGACGAATTTGCAAGGTGCAGATCAAGCAGCGTGGCGTGGTAGCCAATATACACATGCACACATATCTTCTTTTTGCTATTAGCTGACATTCACAGTTCGAATGATGTATTTGAAATTTTGGATGGAAATAACTCAGTAATTCAAATTGCTCCACTGCTGTTGCGGGTTGTCCTGCATGTTTGTAAGGCGTTCTCGGATGGAGATGCGCATCCCTTTGAAAACGGCCCTATGGTGGCGTTCTAATCACTGCAGATTGTTGGATACTGAAATTCAGTCTCCTTGTATTGTGATAACTATGTTGCCCCAACAGTTGGCACCTTTCAGATTGCTAGACTTACCGAGAGCGGAAAACCCGAATGACCGTTTCGCCCTTAAAATGTCGGGGTTTTGACACGGGGACCCTTTTTGCGGCGAGTGCAGCTCTGCCAGGACGAAAGGATCGACAAACTTCATAGCGAGAGTGACGAGTGCTTCTTATCGCAGTCCCTCTATTCTTTAGATCCTTTTTCTTTTGCTGCTTAGGAAGAGTGACAGTACAGTCGATTGAAAAAGGATTGAATCAGATTCGGTTGATTCAATCCTTTATCTGAAATAAAATGATGCGTCTTGAATTGTTATAATTACTCATTGAAAAAATTCATTAATGAATCAGATTAAATTTATCTAATTAGCTAAATGAATTACTTTTCCTGGATAATTTTCAATTCTAAATACATTTTAATACACATTGACTGAAAAAATGCATTTAACGGGTTAATAAAAATTAATAAAAATTTTAAAGTTCTTTTGAAGAAAATCACTGCAGAAAAAATAATTTGTACATTAAATGTAAATTCAGATTTTTTATATCAATGATACGAAATTTTTGCCGTGTAATTTTCCTACTTTAAACTAAATCAAAAATATTTTAACAAATTTTAAATAATATATTTTGTTTTTGAATTGGAACGTTTTTATTGTTAATTTTTGGTTCCGGCTTTTTTTCCATTTATAAGGAATTGGTTAAAAGGTTAAAAAGATCTAAACTAAAAACAAAGAGCCAAAAAGTTTTTTTTTATTTCTCTGAAATGCAAATAAATGAAATGCTATATAATTAGCTTGCCAAAAAATAAGATCGTAAAATTACAAGCACTTCATTTTTAACCCTCCCCAAAAAAAGGAATTTTCTTGATGATATATGCAAATATGTAGATAAAATAGTACATTGTATAAACTGTTGTAATAATTTTGGACTTTAAGGCTCATAAATGTAAAACATTTATGTAGTTTTGAATAAGCCTAATTAAAAGTTCGGAATAATTCTAATTAAAAGTTCGGAAATTCGTTACTTTTGTAGTAATATCCTTAAGCGACTTGTTCAAACAAGTTCTGCTTTTAAAAAAATGAAAATGTGCTGCTGAAATTTATTAAGAATAAAAAGTTCAAGAATTCAAAAAGTTCAAAGTTAATCGAAATTCGCGTATTTCATGTTTTTTTTTATCCAGGGATTAAAAATATCTTGTTTTAGTGTTCCACATACAAAAATTTCTGCTAGTCACAAAAAACCGCTACACCGTCTAATGAGTCTCCGGAGTTTGTACTAATACTGTCTAGTTCTGTTTCCATAAAAAGGTGGAGCCCCCTGATACATAGAGAACCTCGTAAATGTTGAGGAGTATTTTTAATATCTAAATTCGAAAAAAATAGCATTATAGTAGCTTGATAATGCTACATAAATTGAATTTGTAACTAGTTTATAACTAGTTATATTGGAATTTATAACTAGTTATAAATTTGATAGACTAAAGCACTTAAAGGAAAATTTCTGTGATTTTGAGGTTTGCACAAATGTTTCGGCACGTTTTAGAAAGAGTAAAATCTTTGAAATTCTAATTCAGCGGGCCAATTCCCCCGAAGAAGTTACTACTGAAATCGTTAGCTCTAGGTACAAACGTGCAGTGTATTTTATGCTTAAATATTCTAATATGTTTAATTAAAAATAAGGACAAATGGATCGATTTTTTTTGTTAAAAAGCTTTAACTTTCTAGATTTAAACAAAATTTTCTCTAGTAGATGCTCTTTTAGAAATGTCTTTTGGATAAATGCCTTTATTTTTGTTATTTTTAACAAGCTTTTTATTACCGAGAAACTTCTCATGAAATTTTAGCTCTGATAGAAGTTGCGAACTTAATGTGAGATCACAGTTTGTTTTTGCTTTCCAATGTTTAAGAAGTCCTAAAAGTCGCAGTTGTGGTATGAAAGAAAAAAAAAGAGGGAAGGTTTTTATCTACAAATATTTAGAATGTATGCTTCATTTTTTATAATATTTTATATATATTTTTAAATATTTAGAATATATATTTGAACTATGAGCAATCCGGTAATTTCTTTTTACAATGTATTGGAAAATAGAAGTTTTGAATTTCTATCAAATGAATTCACGAATTCATTTAAATTACTTAAAGTTCATTCAAGTAATATAAACAAAAAAACGAAAAAAATTATGTTGAAATTAAATAAAAGAATTATTTTGCTTAAAAATACAACGATAAGAGATGAATCGTCGAAAGGTTAATAATTTTAAACAAAATGAGGGTCATGGATCAAAATATTAGAGGATTTTTTTATTTATTATATTTTATATTTCATTTGTGATATTTTAGGTAGATTTCTGCTGTATGGTAGCACCTGACTGTACTTTAGCGTAGAGTCAGCTCACAAAAATTTAATACAAGAATTCATTCAGTTGTATTCATCTAACTGCAATCTTTCACAGAGTTCTATTCTTTCACTTCCAAATTCTGTATTGTATGTTTACATTAAATAACCTCTTGTCCGCGACTTGCAACATTAACTTCTCTTTCCTTTCACGGCGTTTACGAAGGATCGCCGTCTTCTCCCCGCGTCCTCTAATCTGCACCAATTTATATATGGTTTTTCATGCAAAGTATTCAGTTTTGTATTCCTTTTGGAGACCCGAAGTACTGGTGCCCGTGCTAGATATTTCCACACATTCCCCTATTAGCTCCGGGCTAATGAGAACGGTCCATGACAGGGGCATTATTCATACTGAACCTCATACGTACCTAGTTAGACACATAAAGTGAAGCCACATCTTAGTTTGGACCTCCCAGCAAATCCTTCAGTGGAGTGAAATGGTCCTGTAATATTTGCTGATCGTCCTGTAAGTGCATTTGCTTTTGACGACTGTCAAGAACGTTTGTCCATTAAATCCAAAAACGGCCCAAGTTATTTCTTTTTCTCCACTAAATATCTTGCTTCTTTCCTTAAATCATGCCAGCAAAACATATCTCTCTTGTCCCTCCAAATTACTTTTTTTCTCTCAATAAATATTGTTAACAGCTATATATCATCACACGATGCGTTTTCATTGTCCGATTTGTCTTGTTTAATGGGGGTGATTTTAAACAAGATTTCCTTAAAATTTCTTGAAAGGGTTTCATTTAAATTGCGGTATCTTTCAGTGAATGGTATTTTGAGACAATTCAAATCTGGAGGCATTTGTAGCAGTAACCTAATTTTTCCAAATAGCAGGCTTCGAATGATTTTATCACAGCGTATGGATATTTTACTTTGACGACCAGGTCTTATCATATTACACCAAGTGTCGTAATGATTCAAAATTACATCATATATTTTTTTAATTTTTAAAAAATTTGGAAGTTTTAAATCTCAATATATCTTCACATTTTGTCCAATTTATAAATATTTAGTAAAGAAAGAATAAAGATTTTTCTTAATCTATAAAAGTAAAAAAAGATAAATATTCTCAAGAAAAATCAATAATGATCTACTGAAAAAATAATGAGTTATTAACATTCCTAAGTTAGATGATGTCTATATTTATAAAACAAATTTTTTTTAAATATTTTCAGAGGTTGATTGATTTATTATTTTCTTTTTGAAAAATGCTTACAATAAAAGGATATAAATCAATTTAAAAATGTATTTGAAACATTTTTGAAAACAGATGAAAGATATTTTAGTTTGGAATATTGTTTCTAATCAGGGTCTATTTTTGTTAGGGCAGGATGAATACGCGAAGCAATTTGAATAATTCTGAAAGGAAGTTCAATTTTTTAAAATGCGAAATCTTTATAGAAATGAAATGCCTTTTTAAAAAAATGATCCGTTTTAATAATTTATTAGGAAGCAAAATATAATAATCGCAACTAAATATTGAAGCTCAAAGAATTGTCCTTTTTATAGATAGTTAGATTCTACGAACTCTAAAGAACTACTTAATTTTATACGAAACTAAATGTTAATATAAATTTTAAGAGATCCAAATTGAATTTTTGAGCAGAAAATATATTGGATACAGCTTTTATCCCCAGATTGTTATGAATGCGCCATTCGAACTTCTCAAGGCTGCAGGATACTCGAAATGTTCTCTAAAATATTTGCAAATCCACAAGAAGCTTTAAAGCATTATCATGCTAAAATTGTATAAAACTTCCAAAAAACCGTAATGACACTTTGCATTTTAAACCTGAAAGCGTACCTTTGAAATCTGAGGTTTCAGGCCTTCATGAAAGTCTTAGCTATTTGCCTCACAAACAGCGACACACTGAAATACACGTAGCAAAGCAATGCGTATAATTATTAAGTAAAATACATCTAAAATGAATGGGTAATATATGGATTATAAGTGAATTGTTTTTTCTGAAAAATGTCTCTAAAATAATAAACATATCCACAATGGCAATAACTAGGAAATTCAGAATCGAGATGTTAATACATTAAACTTTTTTAGTTTCTAGGTCATGTCAGGTGTAATTATAATTTTGATAAGTAAAGAAAAAAAGAAATAT
>JAOUZG010017004.1:0-13497 GCA_026289955.1 Argiope argentata | reverse complement strand
TAAGACAATTCGTAAGAATTCAAAAAATTAATAATTTTAAATTTGAGTTGTAATTTAAGTGGGCGATAAATCACCAAATGTGACAGCCTTCTACATTATTTTCTAATAACCCTAAAACCGAAAAATAAAAGCCTCAAAAGCGACAAATCGCCAATTTGTTGCGTACGTTATTTGAGGCTTCAAAAATCTCAAACCAAAACAACATGCTTTCACATGATAATAAACAAGATTTAAGATTTTTTGAAAGCTTATTAAATACATAAAAACAGGTTTAAACAAGAGATAACAGGCCATTATTAAATTAAATGAAAGTAACTATAATTTATTTCAAATAGCAGATGAAATTACAATTAGCACACACATATTTAATACAGTATCGATTAATACATTAAAAATAATAATGTTTTTAGAATTATCCCCTTTATTTCATAGGGTACAAAACATATATTTAAAATACAAATAAAGCAATCATTAAAATCTGCCATTTTTTTATATCATTTCTTCATAACTTATTTGAATGTCTTAATTATATGTGTGTAGACAATGCTTGCTACCATGACCCACGCATGTGGGTCATATTACCTATGTAATTTGATGTCCTTTTTGTGCCGTTTCTTAAATTTAATATATAGAAGAACATTTACTGTAAAGAAGATGTGAATCACATACTATTCATGCACTATCTAAAGTGTTAAAATTTTATCGTTCTACAGGACTTTTAAAATAAACCTCGGAACTTTTACAATAGTTTTATAAGACATTTCACCTCATAATTATGAGTTCTTCATGAGTATAAGGTTACATTCTTCCCATTAAATGCAATATATGTGCAAAAAATGTTCCTTAAAAATTGCCAAAAATAGAATTTGCCTGACCACGAAGTATTTAAGAAAATAATCAACTTATACTAACATATGTTATACCAATTAATTTATTTCCAAAGTACATAACTTGATAATCACTCAAAATGAAGTACTTTAATAGATTTAATATTTTTTTGTTAAAGCATAACACTTAAAAAACATTTTTAGTATATTAGCAAACATTGAAGAAAAAGTATACATAACAATGCTTTAATTTTGCGTGATTTTCTTTATTATGTGTGAATAAGAATATCTAGAAAATTTCATATTGATACGATGAACCATTTTTGTTTAATCTTGAGCTCAAGCTCCGAAAGTGTAGTATTGAGAAAAATGACTTGGAAGTAAACTGACTGAGTGAAAAGTCAATTGGCCTTCCCGTTTTGACTATATCTTTGAAATTGATTAACGTACACACATGTGCAATACCCCCCCCCCCCCAAAAAAAAAAAACCAGAAAGGTTTCAATTATCAAATGAAATTATAAAATAAATTCTTTGCACCAACCTTTTCTTCTGGAATAGTAACCATACTATTGCGAAAAATATCGGGACAACTGGATGCCTTCAAACGATAGCGATGAATATTCAACATGGCTCCTCTGTAAGTAATACTGCCTCTCTGAAGTTTTAAGTTGCGAAGGTACGCCGCGTCAAGCTTTCCGGATATCGACATGGCTCTCTGGTCGGGCGACTGAAGGGACTTGCTGATACTCCTGTGCCGGACTTTCTTCCGCTTCTTGATGGCGCTCTTATCTTTGCCGTTCTGCGTCACAGCCGAAGACGAATCGACAGAACCGTCCGGATCCTTCTTTATGATGGAATCCAATATGTAAGGGTGCTGCTCCAATAGAGAATTGAGATGTGTACCTTCCTTACTGGACAGCTCGGAAATGACTTCGGGACAGTTGTCCTCGAGATAGGTTGGTAACTGCACCATGGAGCTGCACAGGCGTTCGGAATTCTCCAGGACACCGCTGTCGGGACTCTCGGACTTACCGTCGCTAGCGGCAGTTTCTTCCTGGGTCGGGGATTCCAGGTCTCGCATTAGGGCTCCGAACACTACCATGTTGAGAAAGAAACCAGCCAGGATGACGAGGGTGCCCTGCCAACAGTACTCTTCCAGCAGGTAAATGGTCAGGGGCGGAAACACAAAGGTGCCGATGCCGGTTCCACAGGCGGCTAGGCCCGTCGCCAGAGACCTCTTCTTCTCGAAGTAGTACGCGACAACTACGATGGAAGTGACGTAGCAAAGTGCGAGACCAAGACCGGCAAGGGAGAAGGTCAGAAAGAGCAGCTCGAGGCAGTCAGCGAAGACGCTGATGACGAAGGAAAAGGTCGAAAGCAGTGCACCCAAGATGCACATCTTCCGACAGCCATAGCGATCGATGAGATAACTTGCAACGGGACCGGCCAGCAACGGCATGCTAAGAAAGATGGAACCGACCCAGGAGGTTTTAGCTTTACTTTCCCCAAAATAATCCACGAAATCAATGAACAAAATTCCAAACGAAAAAGACACCCCATCTGCAATCAAATTGATCATGAAAGCAGCAAATACAACGACCCACCCCCAACCGCCGTCAGGTGGTAGAGGGATGGTGGTTCCGCTGTCGGCCGAGGATGAGGAGGAAGAGGAAACACTATGGGTGCTAAACTGACTGGTGATTTTTCCTTTTCCATTGAACTTTATATTATTAACTTCAGCTTCGTATAGTGTTCGTTTAATATTTGAGTCATTAATGTCCACATTTTCTCGGCTTTTATTAATAGTTGAATCCATAATTGAGAATTGAGAATTAAATTCTTAATACTAAAGATATCTTTGGTAAGTAGCATATATTCATCCAGCATATGTGATGTTGCCATCGGCCACAGAATGCAGGTATCTCGTTTTGAGTTGAAGTTCCGCATCAAGAACTTTGGTCCATTAGAAGCAATCCTCGAAAGATAGGGACACTGCGAAAGTAAACAAAAATACAAACATTACATGTCTGTTAAAATCAAACCATTAAGAATATAAATTATTTCATCTTTCAGGTAAGTAACAATTGCACTTTTCAGTTAACTCATTTAAATTTGAAATCAACTAAGAAAACACCAGATCAACTTAGCGCAACGTGATGTCCGAGAAAACTATTTCAATAATAGCTTCAAAAGCTACTTCCTCATGACTGCAGACCACATCTCTCTCGCATCTAAAGCCTTCGATATTTATGAAAGAGAAAAGAAAAAAGAAAAAAAAAGCATAAAAAGTGACGGCCCGCTTTATCTTTTAGAAGTTTTATTGCTTCTTCAAAGGACATCTTTTGCAATCCTGCAGCAATTAGAAAAAGAAAAAGAGCATTCCACATTTGAAATTCTTGATATCTTCGAACATCATGAATGCATCACTTCAGAATATTTATCTAATATAATGAAGTAGATATTTACTTTGGCACCGCTTCAAGATGATTATAATAGTTTGAAGTGTCAGATTCCGAAATTAAGAGCTTTAGGGTTATTAAAAGAAAGTAAGTTATCAACAGAGAGATGCGATTTTAAAGTTTTTAATAACTTCTCTTAATTAAAAACTTAAAAATCACATTCCTTAATTGTCTTTATTACAATTTGAATTATAAAAGTTAAAACGATGCAAAGATAGATAATTATGAAATTTATAAAGAACTAGCTCTTACCCGCGACTTCGTGCGCGAAGAAATTTTGATGTATGTATGTGAGAAGTGACAGTCTAAAATGTTACCGAAACCGTATGCATGCTTAAATTTTCAACGTCAATTGGAGCAACGCAAAGACGTGAATTTTAAGCGCCAGCTGGGGTAACGCAATGCAGATAAGAAAATTTTCGTTTTATTTTCATTCAAAAACACTTCTGATGGAATCAAAAGATCTATTAATTAACAATGTTTAATTTTAAATTCATCTTACACTACAAAAATAAACGGAATCATTTGAAATAACCGTTACGTCTAACATCATGAGCGTGGGGGTGTTATGTTATTAAAACCATAAGGGTACTTTTCCGTTTGTTGGGCGCAAACGAACAATCGCCAAAGAAATTTGAGAAAATTTGGCGGAATTCTAAATTATTTGCCAATGGAAACATACCACTATAAGCATATATAAAAAATATATAGCTAACACAAATACAATTTAATTACAAAAACACACAGTGGAAGAGTTTTAATACACATATAGTCATTTTTGACAAAAAAAAAGAAAAGAAAAAAGGTTGCCACCAAATTTTAGCGAAATGGCATTTACAGTCACAAGGTTTCGATGCCCGTCGCAGTAAATTACTGGAAAATAGAAAAAATATCAACAAATGCAGTAATACGGAATGCACTAAAAAATTTGATCGGAAATAATGAAAATAGGCAAACGATTATAGGTACAGCAAGAAAAAAAAATCAAGTGAAATGAATAGGAAATAACGAATTATAATAACACAAAAACAGCATAAGAAAAAAAATGTAATAAATATTCCTTTAGAATAGTAAGATAATATTAAAAGAACACCGAAAATAGAAAAATAAAAACAAACGATTCAAAAAGCTCAGGCAGATGTTTTCAGATTTTTTTTTTATTTTTGGGCGGAAGACTTAGTTTTTAATTAATAAAAAATTAACCACTTAATTAACCGGAATAAAAAATAGCCTACGCTCTTCTGTAGACTACAACCTGTCTCTGCTAAATTTCATCCAATTTCCTTCAGCCGTTCTGGCGTGATTGAACCCCATCATTAATCCATCCAAACTTTCACATTTATAATAGTAAAGTATAGATTCAATAAGACGCTTCTTTATGATTATGCTAAGACAATGGAAGAATTTTTAAATTATCAATAGTTCAAAAATATAAAATGATATCTTAGATAAGGATAGGATTCTTTTAAAAACGAATTTCAGAGGTGTTGCAATGGAAGCGGGAAGTAAAGGAGTAAGGATAGATGTCCCAGGTTCTTGTCTTCAGTGAAGCCAATATAAAATATCAGCGAATTTGTCATTTTTTAATTAAAGAATTCAAAAATAAGATGTCCAGATGTCTTAGATGACTTAGCAAACAGATGTCCAGATGACTTAGCAAACAGCTCATGAGAACAAAGACCGAAAAAAAAAATTAACCCTGACACCTCTAGCCCACGTCATGCCCCTGAATTAATGGACAAATTTTCAAACACCACCTATCAGTTTGAATTAAAGCAATTTTTTTGCGAACTGCATTAAGACAATATCACAATTTTTAAAACGCACTATATTGTATCTAATATATCTAAAGGCACTATAATATAAAAACCTGATTAACGTTTCACCATTAGCAGTTATTAGGGATGATAATCTATTACATATAAAAATACAATCGTGATATTGGAAATGCCATTATTTAGAAAATGGAAAACCCCTCAACCCCTTATTTAGCAATTTATTATGTTACTCAAATTATCTTTAGAGTTGAATTATTTCTATCTGTTATAATAAAGATGCATGCGTGTGTATGTGAGAGCCTCAAAAGGAGAGACTGTCAGACTCAATTTTACAAAGGTATACTTTGGAAGATGGAAATGTTTATCTCGAAGTGATTTTTTTTTTTGAAAATTTTACTACTCATTTTTACATCACTTTAAAATTGAGTTTTTTCTTTTTTAATAAGTGTAATTTCATGGCGGTGGTGATAATTATTCCCAATTTTTTATAATGATAAAAAAATATTTTTCACAAAATCATAATAACATGTATCAAGGTTGAAGTGAAATCATTTTTGTTACTCCAGAAAATATTTAATTAAACGATTTTCTTACATTATAGAAAGTTAGAGTAAAATTACCTTATTTAATAGCTGTATAGTTCATATTATAATAATAAAGATGTAAGTGTATCTGTGCATTGACGCTAATACAGGGAGACAGCTTTATCTAGAGTTATCTATTTAGGGTAAAGATATACTTGGGGGGAATGTGTATTTAGGAGCAATTTTTTTAAAAAAAAGATTTAAAATTTCCTTAAATTAAAAACTAAGGGACATTTTATTTTTCCCACACAAATTACTAAAAAAAGATGAAAAAATCATTTCAAATGATAACATCTCAAAATTAAACAGTAATTATTTTTAATCGATACAAAAAATATTTTAAGCAGATTTTACTATAAATTTCATTATTAAAGTAAAACTCAAATCATTTTTATTATTTCAAATATTTTATTTCAACCTTTTTTTCCCCCCAATTGTCAATGATCAAACCATGGAGATTCTCTTGATTATTCAGTACAAGTTAATATTATTTTTAAAATTTTGATTCATTTATAATTAAGTTTTGATTTACTTACAATTTGATTTGATAACAAAATGACACATGTCCATTTTTAAACACTGCTGCTCTTTCCTGCGATATAATTGGACGCTTAAAAGGTACAAAATGAACAGAATGGTCCAAAGGATCTAAAAGCGCATATGTTATAAATCCTTACGATTTAATGTTTGAAAACAGTTTGCCGAAGATGCAATTTAAAAAAATAAACATATTATACAAAATATTTAATCGAAATTTTGAGAACCTATTCATCTCGGCAAATCAACTTGAAGACAAAGGCAGCTAAAGATGAATAATAAATCAAAGTTACACTAGGCAAAATTAGATGACAAACTATCTCGACAGTTCATATTTAATTGCCTTTTGATATCATGAAACATAACCATTAGGGTGGTTCATGTACACAATGGACAAATCAGGTATTAGGCTATTAAAATATTACGGTTTTATATATACTTAATATATAAAACTGTGACGTGAATAGCAGATCCTTTATATTAGGAATTGAAATAAAATAAACATAACCAATATTCCAGGCGAACTAATTGGTTGCTAAATATGACTAGTTTTTAATTTAAGTAAATAATACAAAACCGTAAAGTAACTCACAAATAATTTTTAAAATAATGAAATGATAATAAAGTAACCACATCGTAAGTAAACCCACAAACCATTTCTTGTCCGTTATTAATAAAAATTGCAAAACTTTTGAAGTGCTCACCTTTAGAAGAACGAAAGTTTACAACACCCTCAAATTGGTCTTGTGCATGACAATAACTAATGTCGCAGATTTACACACAGAGAGATGACTTTATTTTAAGAGGAAACTAATTGATAGAAACCGTTTTAAAGAACCGAAAAAAGAAGGACGTGAATAGCAAATCAACAATACTATATTGCAATCCTTTAGGAAATTGAAATAAAAACTTTCCGAGGCTAATAGATTGCTCAATTTGTAATTCACTCAGTTCTGTTTTTTTATATTACTTTATGCTCACGTACGAAAGAATGAGAGGTAAACAGCTGGGCACAATGCATACAAATCAGGATCCATGGACCTTTGGTAAGCAGCATGCATGCTAATAATAGTCACTAATCGAAGTGACAACAATAGTTCGTGACGATAATCAAACGCACGGCAAATTTTGTTGATGAAAATCGATCTGGAAGGCCAGAAGGCATCCATTCAAGATCTGAAAACATTTTCAATATGATATGCTTTATCAATTACATAACAGTCTCATTTGAGTTTTCAAATGAAGATTTAAGCTTTCAAAACATTTGGAATAGAAGTACTTTTCGACGAGTTCAAGAAGCATTTTAGAGTCTGTAATAAATTTGACTCAACTAATAATAAAGAAGTATGTGAGCTCTTGCATACAGTTTGTTAAAGTGCCGCGAATTTAACCAAACTACACTTTGAAAGAATTTTTTAAGAAATTGTATACATTGTAATTAATTTTTTAAAAAAAATCTAAATTAGGTTTTCAATAAAATAAAAACAATGAGAAATTTCGGCGTTTTTTCCCCTCACTTTAAGTTCTGAAAATATTATTGTCTAAAATTAATTTTCACATCATTTAAAAATTAAAAAAAAATCTTTTTAATAATATTTAATTACCACGCAATCTTTTAAAAACATTTGTTAATTTTTGTATAGTTTTTAAACAGTAAATATTTTGTCCAAATTATAATAAAACAGGTTAGTTAAATTAATTCACAACCACACATGACTTGACATCTACTTCATTTGTTTATTCACAACGTTGCCATTCACATAAAACATAAATCTTCTTTTCTATTACAAAAATCCTTTCAATACAAGTTGAGTTGTTTCATTTAATATTACAAATATTTTACAACTTTTAAATTATTTTATCTTAAATATATTTATTTTGAAATTACTTATAATTACTTGAAATGCTTATAATATGAACATTTATTAAAATCACGACACTCCCACCTTTTGATTTTAAATAGATATAACAAAATCAAAACATTATTTCATATTAAATATAAATTAAGAATTAGAAGATATACATTAATCATCATATCGTTTAGGTTTTATAACATTTCTACCACATTTAGTTTTAACTATTTTGATAAGGTTTTGCTCATTGCTCTTTTCTAAATTTGTATTATCTTTTCGGTTATTGCATTTCTTAAATTTTGAGTGATTGTATTTTACATTTTTAAATAATTCACTATTATACAAATTACTATCATTATTCAGTTCTAGAGAATATAGCCGTTTTACAGGACGTATCAATTCTCCCATACAAGTTTTTACTTTTACAACTCTAATAGAATTGTCCTTTCCTGGGAACACTTCTATTACCAATCCCATAGGCCAGTCAAGTCTCTTCCTGTGGTCGGAACCAACCAGAACTACATCTCCCACCTTCACTTGTTTCGAACCAACTTTGTTTATCTGGTGATGAATGAGAAGACTCAAATATTCATCTCTAAATCTTCTCCTTAGATCGTTTCTCAATCTTTGCTGATACTTGAGCCTCTTCGTGAGATTAATCTCATCGATGTTATCCAGATCTGGTACTCCCACCGTTTGAATATCTTGGATAAACATGGAAGGTGAGAGAGGTGTTAAGTCGTCCGGATCCTCTGATAAATAATTGAGAGGCCTTGAGTTGATGACTGATTCAGCATCACAAAGAATTGTATTTAACTCTTCAAAATTTACGGACGCTCTTCCCAGAATTCTTCGTAAGATTTTCTTAACCATTTGGACCAGGCGTTCCCAAAAGCCTCCCCACCAAGAAGCTGTGGGGGGATTGAAACTCCACTGAATTCTTAAAATTGAGGTCTCTTGAGTAATTTTCTTCCAGTCAAGGGAAGCCATTAAATTATCAGCTCCAATAAAATTAGTCCCATTATCACTATAAATTTTTCTCGGTCGACCTCGTCTTGCAATAAATCTTCTCAACCCTAACAAAAATCCATCAGTTGAGAGACTTTGTATTAGCTCTAAATGTATTGCACGGTAAACTGCGCATGTAAACAGTAATATCCATGCTTTATTTCCATTCTTTAAATAAAGTGGACCTGCCAAATCCACACCGGTCACTTCAAACACTAGTGCATCTCTAACTCTGTCCTCAGGTAATGGAGCAGGTACAGTGTTAATTTCCTTTGCAGAAAATATCTTGCAGCGAATACATTGGTTTATTACTCTTTGAACTGTTTTTCTGCCCCGTAAGATCCAAAAATGTTGTCTTAGATTTGATAGAACAACCTGTGTTCCACTGTGGCAGGAATTTATATGGTTTTCAAAGATCAATCGTTCTACAAGGAGATGATTGGGTGGAAGAACAATAGGACATCTGAAATTTTCATCGTCTTTTCTTCTCACTATTTTCGTCTTCAATCTCACTAACCCTTCGTTGTCAATAAAAACGTTGAGACTTTTCAATTTATTTTGTGTTACTGTGTCGTCAAAACTTTCCTGTTGCACCAGTCTTAAAAGTTTCTTCTCCGCGATTTGAATTTCATCTACAGATAACTCTCCTTGCCTACTTTTGTGATATCTACTATTGTGGCCAAATCGAAGAACCCATGCTACTAATCTTATTATTTTTGAATAGTTTGAAAATCGTTTTAAATACCAAACTATTTCACCAGTAGAAATATTGACTGATGTAACTCCCTTCTTTTTCTCCTTTAAGACATCTTCGTTAATTTGCACTTTAGAATTGGGCCAATTCTTTTCAGGAAGTCTAAGCCACTGCGGCCCCTCCCACCATCTTGAATCCAAAAGTGTCTTCAAAGTGCAACCTCTCGAAGGAAGATCTGCGGGGTTACATTGTCCAGGAACATGTCTCCACATTTCTGATGTAGACAGTTTATTTATCTCTTTTATTCTATTGTTGACAAAGGTTCCCCAATTTTCTTTTTTCTTGATCCAATAGAGAACCGTCGTTGAATCGGTCCAAAAGAACATCGGCGCATCTTCTAAAGTCATTGCCTCTTTCATTGAAAAAGCTAGACGGGCACCGATGCAGCAAGCTAGCAATTCTAATCGAGGAATGGTAGTTTTTCTTAATGGAGCAACTCTTGATTTAGCCTGCAGAAGCTGTATATTCACACCATTTTTACCTTCTGTTCTGAGATAAATTGCACATGCATAGCTTGAGGCGCTGGCGTCACAAAAGGTATGTAAAGAGCAACATTCTCCAAAATCTAAGGGGATTACACATCGTGGAATTTTTATGTCGCTCAGATGAGACAAGTCCTTTAACCACTGTCTAAATTTCTTCTCTGCATGTCCGGGTAGCCGCTCATCCCAACTCAACTTTTTCCTCCATGTTTCTTGCAATAATAATTTTGGAACAATAGTTACTGGGCAAGTGAATCCAATGGGATCAAAAACCTTTTGGATGCAAGATAACACATTCCTTCTAGATACTGGCTCACAGGAAACATCTATATGACTAGTGTCACAAAAAAGTAGATCTTCTTTACGTTCCCATAAAAGTCCTAAAACATGAGATGGTACTGAATCAGCAAGATTTGAAGTGTTTTCCCATCCTCTAAGTTCAAAACTTCCTAGTTTCATCAGTTCTGTAGCTCCACTTACGAACTCAGAAAGCTCCTCTTCTGTATCAACAGATGTTACGCAATTATCCACATAGAAAGATTTTTTCAACATTTCGGCAATAATACCATATTCATGAGGACAATTTTCTAAATGGTTGTTGATCACAGCTCCGAGTAGGAATGGGCTGCAACTCAGTCCAAAAACAAGTCTTCTGTGACGATAAATTTTCATTTTTTTTTCATCATAATTTTTCCACCAGAAAAACCTTAAGAAATCTCTATCTTCTGGATGAATGGATATCTGTAAGAATGCCTTCTTTATGTCAGAAATTACTCCAATTCTCTTTTCTCTAAATCTCATCAATATTGAAGGAATAGTGTCTAATACATTCAATCCCTTTTCTAGGCAGTCATTGAGAGAAAATTTTCCCTTTTCTTTACATGCAGCATCAAACACTGGTCTGAGTGGTGTGGTCGAGCCTTCTTTAAATACTCCACGATGAGGAAGATAATGACAGCTTCCTTCACATTCTAAAACCTCTTCAATGATCTTCTCATCTTCCCAATTTTTGAAAACTGAATTGTAATCTGAATATCTTCCTGATGAAATCAATTTTGATGTTGTTGTTACTAATCTTTTTTCTGCAATGTATTTATTATCGGGAAGAGTAGAATTGTCAGTCCATGGCAATCGCACCATATAACGGCCATCAATATCAGTGGATAAAGTATCATTGAAAAATTTCACCACCTCTTCCTCTCTGTGAGTTTTTTCAGGGGGCTCTTTGATCCCTAAAAGCTCCAAATCCCAGAAGTGTTCTATTTTCTCACTATGTGTAAGCATTGTGATACTTTCAGCAGCACTTGACTGCACTGTGCTTTTGCTGTTATTTGATGTCCTACCCATTATAACCCAACCTAAGTAAGTTTCATACGCAATTAATCCACATTCAAGTTTGTGTATAACCCCGGTGAAAAGTTGTCCACAAAAGTCTGCTCCAATTAACAGTTCTATTTCAGGAGAATCTTCTCCATAATCAGCTATCCATATTTTCTTTTCTTTTAATTCTTTATTCCACAATCCTCTTTTGAGTCTTGGAATTTTTCCACAAATAGATATTTGATCCAAAACCTGTATATCCAGAGAATATTTACCATTGGGAGACTTCAGTTTAATTTTATACAGTCCGTGATCTTTTACTTGTGTTTTAAAACCTCCAAATAACGAATGGGCTAAACTTTTCTTACTTACAGGTTCAAGTCCTAGTTCCTCAGCAGTTCTTTTTAACATGTGCGAATTCTGAGAACCACTGTCAATTAATGCCCGAACACACTTCTGTTTTCCGTTGGCTTCAATATTTACAAGTATAGTCTGCAGTAATACAGCTTCAGAACATTCTTCAGCAATCAATGCGTTGCTCGAGTCTATCGTCTCATTTGTTGAAATTTCTTTTTTATTTACAGGTAATTCAAAACACATGATTGTATGATGCCGTTTAGAACAAATCATACACTTGATTTTCGATTTACAGTCCCTTGCTTTGTGATTACCCTTGAAACAAACATAACAAACCTTCTTATTACTTAAAGCTTCCTTTTTCTTGTCTAAAGACCAATTTTGTGCTATGAAACAATCTTTGCTTTCGTGGGATTTTTCACAAAACACACAATGAAAGTGTCTTTTTGTCACATCACCAGAAAATAAATTACTTGCAGTGGGAACTGTTTCATCCGAATTTTGTTTTTTCTTATTCTTATTGCCACTATTAAATTCAAATCTCATTCCATTTCTGGCAAGCTGTAAGCGCTCTTCGCCTTCCACTTCACGTTTTAAAAAGCAAAGCAAATTCTTAAGTTTATTTCCATAATCACCCGTTAATTCATTTTCGGTTGACGGCTGGGCTGGATTTCGCAGCCAAACTCTCATCAATTCTTCAGGGATACATGATTCAACAAGAGGGAATAAAATAGCTTCATATTTTTCACTTGTTAATCCTATTGACTCTAATGATCTCAAATGAGATTCTAATTTATCATATAAATAAGAAATATTTGACTTACCCCTCTTTTCTGTTGCGTTCTGTATAACGAGAGCTAATAGCTCGCGAACATAAAATTCTATCAACAGTTCTTCTCTTCCAAATCTGTTCTTTAAAGCTTCAATTGCTTTTTCATAGTTTTCAGATGTTGGTGGGAAACTTTCAATAACTTCACGAGCTCGACTTCCTTGTAACATGCACTGTAATAAATACTGAAATTTATCTTCTGGCGCCAATTCCTCATCAGTATGTATTCTTTGAAATTGACTCCAAAATCCCAAATAGTCCTTCAAATCGCCACCGAAATGTAATAATTCAATTTTTGGTAGACGCATTTTTCGTTTTTCATTTGGCGATGAATTTATTGATTCAGCTATTCTGTCAGAATACATCTTATTGGAAAAGTTTTCATTTTTTACTTTTACTAAATCCATCTTCTCCCGATATTCTTCAATTTTACTATATTCGTTTTCAAAATCTTCATCTGTTTCGGTATTGTTCAAAATTATTTCATCACACTCTTTTAATTCACTGTAAATACGATCTAAAGTTAAACATTTAGTTTTTACAACTTCGCCATTTGGCACTTCTTTTTCAAATTCTTCCATTAAACTATTTACGGTTTTCGTAAATGAGGTGCGAGCGCACTTTCGTTTTCTCAATATATCTTCCGTAGCCATATTGTCAAGTCTAATTAATTTTTCTTTTAAAATAAAACCACGACTAACCTGTTT
>JAOUZG010016999.1:6628877-6667301 GCA_026289955.1 Argiope argentata | reverse complement strand
TTCAGTTCGAGTCTCGAAATCTCCTAAGTATTCTATTATTTCTCTATTTTTTTATTTAAATTTTGTTTCCAAATTCAACTTCCAAATGTGATCATAATTTTTCCTAGAATATTTTTAAAAAATAAATCTCTAAAAATTTTATCTCTTTGAATTCAATTTTGTGTGTCAAGTTCATGCACATGCGCATAAGGCCGTCTTTTTCAAAGCATTGGGGTTTTAGACCAGTTTTTGACTTCTTTCAAGATTTAAATTTTACGGTCATGTTAAGAATGAAACCTCTCTTATTCTTTCAGGAGATAGGTGGCTTGTTGGATAGAGCGACTGGAAGGCTTTTATATTTTTTGTTAGTCTTCAGTTCGAGTCTCGAAATCTCTTAACTATTCTATATATTTCCTTATTTTTCTGTTTGAATTTTTTTTAAATTCTAATTCCAAATTTGATCAGAATTATGCCCTAGAATATATTAAAAAAATAGTTAAAAATTTTATCACTTTGTTTAAATTTAGAGTGTCAAGTTCATGCACATGCACAAAAGGCAGTCTTTTTCAAATCATTGGGGTTTTAGACCAGGTTTTGATTACTTTCAAGACTTAAATTTCATGGTCATGTTAAAAATCAAACCTCTCTCAGCCGTTTAGGTGAGAGGTGGCTTGGTGGATAGAGCGGCTGGAAGACTTATACATTTTTGTTTGTCTTCAGTTCGAGTTTCGAAATCACCTAGATATTTTTTGTATTTTCCTACTTTTCATTTTGAATTATTTTTTCATATGCAAATTCTATATTTAATAATAAGTATTGTAAAAAGCAAGTATAGAAATTTCAAAAGTGTTGAAAATTTTCTCTCTTTGTTTTGAATTTTGAGTGTCAAGTTCATGCACATGCTCGAAAGACCATCTTTTTCTCATTGTGGTTTTATGCCAGATTTTCAATGCATTAAAAACATATATGTTATGTTTTTTGTTAAGAATCAAAGATCCTTCAACCACTAATGTGATATATGGCTTCCTACATAGAGCAATTGCCGCATTTCAGATTTTTTCCGATCTTCAATTCGAGTTTCAAAATCGCTGATATTTTCTATATATTTTCTAATTTTTATTTAATTTTGTATATTTTTTCCAAATTCAAATTCTATTACTAAATTATTGTAAAAAATATAATTCAAAAATAAATTATTTTTTTATAAATTTATATATTTATTTGTAATTTTGTGTGTGAAGTTCATGCACATGCGTCGATAAAAAATTTTTTAGCGAGTTTGTTTTAGACATGGTTTTCTCCAAGTTAATATTTATTAAAATATTTATTTCATATATTTTCAAAAAATGTGAATCTGGTAGAAACGTATAATTTTAAGAAATGAAAAACTTTCTGAACATATGTAAGATCTTTATCTATTAAATAATGTTGGAATTCTATTAAAATTATACATATTTTGAAGTTAAATCTTGATTCTGATGTATAAAAATAAGAAGAATTCACTGTAACTTTTTAACTATTATGTATAATAATATTTAAAATAAATTTAAAAAGAGAAGAAAAATACATAAAATATTTCTTCGGTTGCGAGACTCGAATCTAAGACCAGCAAAAAGGTCAGAAACCAGCCGTCGTTCTACCCACCATACCACATATGTCTACATCAATTCAAGTCTCAAAAATATTTAATATCTTGAACCAATCACTGTTTGATATGTGATGTGTTTCTGGTCTATAAGCACAATGCTTTCTACGCATGTCCAAGATCTTGACACCTTGAGTTTCTATAAAAATTATGGAAATATTGAAAAATAATTTAATGTATAAGAACTATAAAATTCCATATTAAATTTTAAAATATTATGAATAGTTATACCCAAAATAAATAAAAAAAGATCTTAATAAGCAAAACCTTTTTACCTTTAGAGACTCGAACTGAAGTGCATTAGAAACCTGCAAAAAACCTATTGTTCTATCTTCCATACCACACATCGCTTCAATGCCGGTGTCGTCTAATATTCTCAATAGGTTTAATAATTACTTGTTTCAAATATAATGAGAATGTCTATTAACACCTCAATGCTAAAAATATGAATGTTATCTGTGAATGCTCAAAACGTCGGCTTTTAAATTTTCTGTTACATTATAGATATTTTTCAGTTCAAACTTATCTTATGTGTAAGAACTTTAAACCGTCGTTGTAACTCCCAAGTTGTTATGGAGAAGAATTTCAAAATATTAAAAATAGTCGTTTAAATCCTTTCTCGGATTCTTACTGAAGAACGGGAAATAGCTGGAAAAAAATTTTCATTTTATCTACCAGACTACATATCCTTTCAACGGTGGTCTAAGATTCCTAATATGTTTGATCATTGCTTGTTTAAAAAATAATGGGACTTTAGTCTAAAAGCACAATGCCATAAATAGGAATGATGTCTGTGTGTATGCAACACTTTGGCAATTAAACTTTGTATTAAATTGACAGATATTTTGTAATAAAATTTTATTTTTGATGCATAAGAGTTGGAAAAATTCATTGTAACTGATAAAGTGGTATGGTGAGATATTTTCAAAATAAAAAAAATGTTTTAAAAAATCTTTTGTTTCCCATGTGAAGTACAGGAAAAAGCAGGAGAGAAACGTATTTTCTATTCACAAGACTACACATCCCATTAACAGAGTCTAAGATTCTCAATTACATCCAATCCTTCCTCATGTGAAAAGTATTGGTATTCTTGTTTAAAAATGCAACGTAAGGTATATAAAGGATTTTTTTTCATGCGCAAATCCTTCGTGCTTAAACTTTTAATTAAATTTCGATAGTTTGTAATAAAATGTCAAGCTATATTCTATATATATAATATTCTTGCCGTGTTTTGTTTTATTCTTTAAAACAGGTAGACTACTGATAATACGAAATTTTAAGACGTCTGCAAATGCTAACACAGTAGCATATGAAAATTCACAAAAAATTTTGGTGTTGGAAATAAGAGTAGTTATAGCAAATAATTTTTACATGAGTATTTCCTGAGTATTTTATTTATTTTAACGTTAAGCGGTGCCTAATTAAAAATTTCAGTCAAGTACCTTCACTGCCATAACAACATTGAAAAAAGAACTGGAAAATCAATTTGAGAGTAATAATTAACAAATTTCAAATTATATTGAATTATGCTACATTTCAAAAGCACTAAATACTGTAATTGGGCTTATCTAATGGAATACTTTATCATTAAAACTCGGTTCCTATGATTATAAACAATGAAAAAAATTAAGAACGATTCATTTTAAGAAAAGGGGGTATAAACTGATTTAGGTGATATTCAAGAATAGATAAAAGAGAAAAACAAATTTAATAAACTATTTTACAAAGTAAATTAATGAAGGAAATGTAAAGATTAACAATTAATCCAATCAAGAATTTCTATTATGAAAAAGACTTGTTATAAGATATATTTAATATTTTTAACTCATGCAGTCGTTTTTAACGCAAGTTCAATAGTAAAATAACTTCTAATATGCATCCATTATTAATTAGATGATTTTATATTTTGAATACGAGACAATAAAAAATATTCTAATCTTCAAAAGAATTTAAACTCGATGTTTCGAATCCCCACCTTTTAAATTTGTCTGAATTTGAGAAAATGCCCTATCCAATTCTGAGTATTAATGTATTTATAGGAAGTCCATCCCTTCGAATCTCGATTAAAAGTTATCGCGTCAACTGAAAAACGAATACCGCTAAACTGATAAAATTTTGTCTACTTAATGAGCGCATATTGTAGGCACCTTTCAAATTTTGAGTTAAATTCAAAAAGGAAATGAATATCTCTCCCTCGTTATTTTTAGAAGCATGTAAACCCTTTAATTAAAAAAGCAAAGACTTAAACATATCGAATTTGATATACGATTGACTAAACTACAATTGTAGTCACAAACTTAGAACTCATTTGATTGAGAAAAAACATCTAAAAAAACTCCAATTCCTCTTTGGTGAGATAACCCTCGCTGTTTGTGTCAGTTATCTGATTATCATGAGAAAGTAGACATTTATCGAATAGATATTTATTCATGTAATAGACATTTTCAATTTAATACAGTATAGCCCTTAATTAAAAAAGTAACTTGCTATCTAAAACTAAAAAGCCAGTAAGAAATATTGAATCATAAATATTGAAATACAAAAATTTTATTAATAATATACTAAAGGCAAACACGGAAACAAAGTTATATTTTTTTTAAATCGTAGAGAGATAAGTGTAACATCAATAGTAAACACATGTATTCAGATATCAAATTACATATAAGCAATGCATAAGAAACGCAGGAAATTGACATTGCATATCCCTTAAATACAATAGTTCGAAATGAGGATTGCACATAGATAAAACTGGCAGAAAATACAGGCGAAATATCAAAAGTCTGTTTAAAGACAAGAACAAAAGGACATTAACAATTCTGAACGATTTCGATTGATCAATTTTTACAATTATGAATTTCAAAGAAGATTCCAAAGATATTTTTAGCAAATAGAAAAAAATTTGAGAGTTTTGCAATTTATTTTATAATTTTGTACAAAATTTATAATTTTTATATACCGTTCAGAATGCTATATTAACATACATGAAATCTTTGAGATTTGTAATGATGGAATGCTTTTGTATAGAGACATCCTGGAATTTCTATGACGGGCAACGATGGACTCATTTTCCAAATTTATCTTTTAATTTCGTTAAATCTCGACTTTTCAAGTGAAGTGCCATTTAGTAGTGTGAAAAATAGGCATCTTCATTTATTACAATATAGTAATGATTTAAAAATCAGACTAAAATGTTATGTTAATCAAAAACAAGTTTAAGGCACTATTAAAATTTTTAAATACCTTATTAAATTAATTGATAGAAGATTAAAATAAATTTTAAATTGAATAAATTTTAATTAATAGAACTATTGATACTATTTGCACTTTTAGTATTTATTTCGTTCAATCTAATTTTCCAAGCACATTAATTCAAGTCTCATAAATTAAAAACTACTCATTGGTATCCAAATTTCTTTGAAACTTCTTTTACAAAAAAAAGCAGTACAGTTATAATCCTGATATTCTCAACTGTAGTTTTTAAAGACTAACAGTTTTTTAGCATATTAATCCCCATGCTGATCAGGCACGACGATCAAATGATTTTGTTTGAATTGATGGGTTCCTGATTGACTAACTACTACAGCCATTATTCATTCTTCTCTGAAAAATAAAATGTCTTAAATCCCTTACTTATACATTACATTCTTAAATTTCATGAATTGTATGGAGGATTACAGAAATTAGGTTTAGATTTCGCCACTACAAACCTTAAGTTAATCTATTTTTATGGTAAACTACGAATTATGGTACAAATTGGAAGTTTGATTTGAGGATATTTTTTTATTATTGTAATATCTATTTAGGAAATAGCTGGAATTTAAATTTTAACACCAGACATTATGTTGTTAGTTTATAATTTAACTAACTTAAACTATATATGGCTTAAGATTTAAACAATGAAGATTATCTAGTTGCAAAACAATTTTTATCTCAAATCCCAACAACATGTACAAGAGTAATAAAATTAATCTTTAGTATTTCTAAAATATACAATTTAATTCAGACACAACAAGCAGGTAGGAATTTTTCCGTCAGATATTGTAAATCTTTTGGATACCTCAAAATATTTGCAACAATATAACATTTAAAAGAAAGAAATTCATATATCTTATAGTTGGAAATAAAATTTTCTTTCTCATTCCTTTTTATTTAAAGAAAATATTTTTCTGGTATGGCTTCCATCATAAGTTTCCAAACATTTTTTTCTACAGCTTTTATACATATTATTTAGAAATCTATATGATAACACATATGATGCGATAAGAAATTATTAGTCTTTGGAGTTTTTTCGTTTTTCCAAACTTTTATTCCTTTATATCTAGCTCTTTTAAACATAATTCAACTTACAACATTTCTTTGTACAATTTTTTTCATATCTATATAAAATGTACAAAGTATAAATAGTTTTCATCATCAGCTCAGTCAGAGACTTTTTCAAACAGTATCAATAAACGATGTTTCAAATTCTTAATCATTAAAAATTGAGATTTATTACAAACGATTTAGTAATGAAAAATTATAAATTGCTACTAATTTAAGCACCTTTGACTTAAAATATGGACGACAAGAACATAATTGTTGAAAGTAAAATAGACAGACAGAACTGAAATTACTTGTCCAACTTTTATACAAATGTAGAAAATAATTTTATTACAAAAATTAAACATTCTTACAAATTGATGCTATAGAAAATGAGATTTTTGATATTCTACAATTTCAGAATTAGTTTTATATATCAAATCATTTAATTGAATGAAAGGAAAAAAAATGTTTTCCCCAATTATATGAGAAATTTGAGTAAATTATTGAATTTATAAAATATCAATATAACAGCAAAAATATATATTATGCGTTCACAA
This sequence comes from Argiope argentata, assembly GCA_026289955.1. Lineage (NCBI taxonomy): Eukaryota > Metazoa > Arthropoda > Arachnida > Araneae > Araneidae > Argiope > Argiope argentata. The sequence goes on along the minus strand of JAOUZG010016999.1, from coordinate 6,660,818 downwards.
AATTATTAAATCAAGATTGTATTATTAACATTTTAAGTGATAGGAACATATGGCAACAATATACGACAATAGATAATGTAAATATTATAAGTTTCATTCAAAGGTATGAGACATTCTGGCACTATTTTTATAGGAAGCATAAGAGTTTTTAAAAAATGTAAGCAATATTTATTGAGATTATGATAGTAAATGTTTTATAATTTAAAATTCCAGCTCTTATGACATTTCGGCTGATTCGAAGCACTCGTATATTAGTGTTATAGCAAGTAAGTTAGAGATTTATTTTTTAAATATACTCGTATATTAGTGTTATATACTGCAGGATACTACTCTACATGTATTATATGCTTGTAAGTCCCATGAAGTCATATATCTTCATGATGATCAAGGAGGATTGCTCAGCAGTATTGAGACAGGAACATCTTAGAAAATTTCCTCGAATCTAAAAAAAACGAATTATTGAAACTTAAAAAAGAATGTATTTAGGTTTAATGAGTAAAAAACTGTAGATAGAAAGAACAGTGATCTGCCTAAGTCAAAAATATAAAAATTTCTCAAAAAACAAATTTAAGGTTTCAGTACTAATACTTATATTAGAAATTTCTTTCTTCAGAATCCTTTTTCTGTTGTATCTAGATATACAATAATGAAACTGTTAGAGATTTAAAATTATATTAAAACTTGTTTAACAATTAAACATTTAAACTGAGCTCCAGCTAAGATTTTCATGCACTCCATATACATTAAATTTAAGCAAAAGTGAAATGAATGACTTACCAGTATTTGAACTTTAGAGGGGTTTCTTTTGTTCCATTACCGACGATACATTTCCTGCACATCTGAGAATTCTGGCTTCGATTTAAGAGTGATCTAGAACTCAAATTAGTGTTCGATTTTAAGAAATCAGAAGCAGATTGTGAATCAATTCTCTGCAGTTTAATAATCAGCAAATTCTGACAAGTCTATATAATTGTGCGTTCATTGCCATTATATTTGACTTAAGTATAAATACAAAGTCATGCTATCTACTTTTCTTTGCCTGCCATATCTGAAGAAATATTCAGAGTAAAATTCTAAAACCAAGCACAATAGAATTTATTCGGTAATTATGTAAATATACGGAATTTTATTTATTAGCTTCAATACCGCATAATTCAAGCATTTTCATTTTTATAAACCAGTAATATATATGAATCTGTATATTTTGAGTTATTTTCTTTTGACCAGTGATTGAATGAAATGTATATATAAGCAGGAATGTAAACCATTCAAATTTTGCAGATCAAATCAATTTCAGGTTTGATGAAATGTTGTGCCTTGCAAGCAGTTCTGAAAAAGGAAAGGTAATATCAAACACTGAAAATTATACAGTCGAAAATTGACATTGTTGCTGCTTCAACAATAGAAACCCATGTTAAATCTTATTCGCAGGGAAATATCTAAAGAAAAATTAATTCCAAAGTAAACCCAAGATAAAGTATATTTGAAATTTTTGAGCTGCTTCGATTTCAATTCCTGTAATAGAAAGTTTGAGATCAAAGATTCAAGACTTGAATGTTTATTCGAACTCTATTTGTTCCATTCCCTTGAGTATTATTTAGAAATTGAATATTCTTCAATGCTCATTTCTAGACCAGTATTTCTTCATGATATTTCATCCAAATTATGTTCGAATCTTTAACAAAACATTTTTTTGCATATTTTAAAATCTAAAACAATAAAGAGGAGTTGGGAATATGTTAACTCCTTCGAAACTCAGTATGATTTTATTGCTTTATTTATGAATGCATTTTCAAGATTTCCAGTTATGTCTGCAATATTTTTTTTCTTCGTCAGCGAACTAGTCTTCAAGTATAATAATCAACAGATTTCTTTTTTTGAGCAGGGTTTATTTAGATAGTTCAATAGATCAACTGTCATCTAAATATCTCAAAATTTCACGATTTACTAGATCACTTTTGATGAGTTATAAATCAAAATTAGGGGCATTTTATGAAGAAATGCATTTCTTTCTGAAGACTGCTTTAGAGTTTCATTCACTTTAAAGTTTTAAAGGATTCATGGCATTTTGATTTCTTATACTTATTTAAACCAATGGTCGAGAATTTCACAGGACCACAGGATAACTGCGTCGTAGATTGCACAAATCAGAGTGAGCGATTCCGGAATCCTTGAAAAAACTAGCTTTGATATTAGGAAATAAATTTTAATTATTCATTCAGACAATCTTGGGATACGATTCTAATACATTTTAAAAATTTTAGATTTGATAAAATTAGAATAATTTTAGAATAATTTTAATTAGCAATTTTGGAAAACTAAAAGGGGGAGAGAATTAACAAATTATAAAATAAAAAGATTTCGTTTTCGAACTATTTCCATGAAGGCGAAAACTCACCATTTTATATAGATTAGTAGCTAAATAAATCAAAAGAATTATTTAAACTGGATTGGTTTAAAAATTGAATTACTAGAAAGCGTTTAATGGTTTCATCTCTAGTTCTAGTTTTCGTTGCTGCTTTAGGAACTGCTCATTTCCTTAATGAAAATGAAAATATTTAATTATAGTTAAAAGCTTGCTATTCGTTTTGTCACTGATCATAACCTCAGCATGAATTCTGTTTCGGAATTTTAAGTATTCTCAAATGCTAAATCCTTTGCATCTACAATTAAGAGAGATTCATCCTACTTTTATTAAATCATCAGTTCATTAAAATGAATAAAAAACTTTTATGACTAATCGTTATTTGAAGTTGTGACGATATGCATAATGAAATGCACCTTAATGAATCCTAATAGAAGAGTGATTAGAAATTAAGAAATGCAGAAAGAACGAGATAAATGTCTAAATTTGTGTACGAGTTATTTAGAGACTATAAAAATATCGGGTCAAGACGTTACCGTGCTTCAGATCATTTTGAGAAGATGCTTAATAAAAAATTTCAAGAAGAAGATATTGAAATTTCAGATTCCAAAAACATAGATAAAATTTTCGAGATAAATAACGGCTAGGTTTATAGATAAATAGCTAACTGTTGATAGAGCAAACTGATAAACCGATTGGTTAGAATGGTTTCTGGAGTTAAAACAGTTGAGTACACTGCAGCATCCGGAAATACTTTATAATTATGTTTCATATGGTTGCACAAAAACAATTATTATACTGAGGAAATTTTTGTAAAACATGGCGAAAGAACATTCCAGAAGGGATGGGTGGGTAGAGGGTATTTTTTAAAGATTTAAAAAATCAGAAATGACTGCATTTTTTTAAGTTGCTGGGCTTGTTATATCTATAGAGAAACATTCAAATGCTGAAGATTTCCGAGAAAAAACTTGCTCAATGTTCTGAAATTAGACATAACGATCATTGTCCCACGGGCATGGAATGGTGTTAAGAACATTTAAACAGCTCTGAAATTAGACAGGGAAAAAAAACATTAACCATAGTATTCTTTGGACTATTGTTGTGTTCGAAACAGCATCTTCTACCTCTTCCAACTAAGACATATCTATATTATGAGGGTTTTTCCCCTCTCCAAATATTTAAAATGGACAATAGAAGTCGTATTCTACCAAACAGAGCAGTATCTTCCATAACGACTATTTCATTTCGTGTCAATTGCTTTCAATACAACGGTCGATCAATATTGTTTAAGGTGCATTTGTAGACATGTCAATATCTTATTCAGAAATTAAGCTTTCTCGTGACATGACGAAAATTGAGACTCAGATGGGTTTATTTATTCTCTCACGTTCACGATGCAATGTTTTCAGTGACATAGTTTAACTCTTCCAAAGTTTATAATGATGCAATTGAATGGTTCATCTCCATTATCCTAATCCTCGTTCAAATATACGCTTTATGTCCTCTTTGAGCGAGTATTGATTCTTCGTCAATAATAACAGTCAGTTACTCAGTCTTATGCAATATTCATTTGATGCGAATTACTCTGAATGGCATCTTTAAAAAGAACTTCGTCAGTAATAAAAGACGATTATTAAACTTTCCTGTAGGTTCTCCATTTCCAGACGTCTAATCAATTGAGTCATTTTCGTACAGTCATTCAATCTTAACTGAAAACATGGAAAGCATAACTTTTGAACAGATGCCGAAATAGTATTATCTAATTCAGTAGTATAATATTCTCTCATACTTAAACGTTCCATTCAGAATTTTATATTTCATCAAACAGCTTCCAACATGCTTGACACATCTCACAATTTCGAGCTGATTGCTGGTTTACGGGATTGTCAAACTCTGACCTCATCTCAAAGGGACAGCGAACCCACTGCTTGAATTTTTCTGCCTCCCTAAAGGCATGAACTGTTTTTATGAATCCTTAGAATTACCTTCATAAATTAGAAAAGAACAGGTCACAGCATAAATAGTTTCCTTGAAAGAGCCAGCAACGATGGAACACATTAATTTTTTTAAACCATTAATGTTTGTTCGGATATCGTAAATTGTATTGCTTATTGACGCATAGCTTTCAAAAGGAGAAAAAATTATTGGTTGTCAGGGCACATGAACACAGTGAAATGGTTCATTGTTTCTCTTTTTCTTTAGATTAAGATGATTTGAAGTCATGGAAATCAAACCAAAAATTTTCTCGCATATTCTCTGCAACGGAATGTGTGTTCTGCATACCTTTTTACCGAGCGATTGGAACTAAAATTTAGCACAGAACTATGATAGGGGTCAAAATAGTCGGCGAATACGTTTTCTGATAAATTACAATACTATCAATAATTCGAAGAATGAATAATTGCGCAATGTAAAATTATGGTTAGAGAAAAAGAGGGTATTTCAGTACGATATACCACAGATTTATGATCAATGTAAAACCAAAACAAAATTTCTGATATGAAAGAACAAAATTATTCAGAAATAATTGAAAGAATAAAGATTTTGTTTAAAGTTTTAAACGTTTAAAGTTTTAAAGTTCACGCTAAAAAAATTAAATAAAAAAATCCCATGGTGAAGCTCGCTTCGAATCACATGCAGCATTACTAGTGCATTAACCACCATGCAGAAGTTCGTACATCTGAAAGGCATTCTTTTTGTTGTTACTTATGGCACTTGTCAAGGACAGCTGATGAAAGTATATGTAGATTTAAACCTAATGAGCATCTCTTGTTTTCGAAGTAGCGCCAACTAGGGCCAAGAGCATGACTTAGCTACACACTCATCACACTTTTGCTTACACAGCCCCTTTTTACAAGGGGGTAGGACAGTCACATATCTCCCAGATAGCCCACAGAAGAACAACCATGCCCGAACCGGGACTATAACCTGGGACTCCCAGAACACGAGGAAGACATGGGAATGGACAACTTTACAATGAGTAACAAAATTACGTGTTTAGTTTGCTTCATATACATAAACATAAATTCAAAACAACTTCTGGCTGTTATTCTGTTCTGGATTCTATGGGAAACAAATTTTGAAATTTTAATCTTACACGAACATATTCTGAACATATTCTGATTTGGGAGGAAATTTTTTAAATGTTCAGCTGTCAGATATTACCCACACACGCAGAACGAAAGATTGCTTCAAATTTAAGTTACATTATGTTTGCTTTTCCGTACATGATCTCCTGAATAGATTAACAAAGAGAGGAAACGAAGTTGAAATTTGAATTGGGGATGAAATTGAGGAAAATGATAATATAAATTTAGAATGTTCAATCATGAAATATTAAAAAGCAATGGTCAGTCGATTTTGAGAAAACGATCCTCAAACGTTTTGTAAAGCTTGTATACCGTTAACTTGACTCCCTTCCGGTTGATTCCAAAGGCTTGCTTGTCTAGGTAACCGCCTCGTATGAGGAAGGTCAAGGTTCGGGCCTGTCTGTTTTTCCCCCTTGATTTCTTTTCTTTTTTAATATTTCTTATTCAATTAAAAATTACAAATGCTTTTAATTAATGTTCTTATTTTTTAATCCACAAATAAATATTTATTATCGAAATACATAATAATAAATTTAAAATGTTAAAAGAAAAAATTAATGTACTTACATTTTTTAAAGAAATATAATTATTTAAATTTAATTTAATTTAATTATTTCTTATTTTTACCTACTTCTTATTTTTATGCAAGGATATTACTTTGATTCTTAAATCGTCATTTAATATAAAAAAATAGTAATAAATATAACATAAATAGAGATAATTATTAATTATTAATTCTCGCATCGTAAAAAATCATTCAATTTTTCTAAAAAAATTATCTTATATGTATTTATTTTCTATTTTTACATTATGTACAAGAATATTTCAAAATATTTTCGATTATGTACAAGAACCAGAAAGGTAACTACAGTAAAAGCATTGGAAACAAAATATATTTCGACATCTTGCACAACTGAATAATGATTGTCCACAAGAGCGAGATTTCTTTAAGAGTTCTATAGGAAAACAAATTTCATTTACATTTAAAAATATCCATCTCTCTTTCATCGGAAAATTGGGAAGCATAGCACGCATACCTTATCGTCTTGTTAACCCTTAATAACCTAGAGTTTCAATTTTGATACCAATCTTTTAAACCGAATGTTCACATAACTATTAGTTTTTTTAATAGGTTGGCTGTACGTATTTTACTGTTGTATAATATTCTTTCCAACGAAATTTTAAAAAAAAATCAAATGTCATTATTGTTTTATTTTCAAGCAAACACAGTAATATTAAAAATAAATCACTTTCATAGATCAGGCTACTAAGGGTTAAAAATTTGTGATTATGTGGTGAAAGCTTTATAAGCCAAATAACAGCCCTCGAGCTAAAGTGACCATTTTGCTTAATGGTCATGTTACTCGTGTACAACCCGTCATATTGCGAGTTCGGGCCTAGAGCTATCCGCATCTGCTACAATTGCAATTAATGGTGTGCATTTGAATTTCCCTACTATCTTCGAGAGAATTTATTTCTTCATCATGTTCGATTAAATAAGAAGAATTGTGTATCATTTAATACGCTTTGAACCATCTGCATACACGTTCCATAAATTAACACCTGCTCTATACAATTTCTTTTGATTATTGCAGTTGGAGACGTTTGCTTAATATTTAACAAATATCAGCTGCCATCTTCAATTTTTGTTATAAATACGGCTTCGTTGAGTTAGAATTGATAATTTATCATTATTAAAATCTAAGAATTTGAAAATTACTAGCTTGAAAATGATGCAACAAGTTAAATTATCTATAGCCATTAATGTTATATTTTTAATTTCTTTTCCTTTGAAAATTAAATTATGATTTCAGTTTTTAAAGAATAAGCATTTATCCTGTCATAAAAATAAGTAGAATATGGATGAAAACTATCTGCAAAACGTTAATTAAATTTAAATAATTTATTTTCTTTTAAATGCATCTACAAGTATAATCTTTTTTTTTAATTTTAATTTCATTACTATGTATTTCGATAATAAATATTTATTTTGGTATATTAAAAAATAAAAACACATTAATTAAAAGTAAATATAACCTTTTAATTGAATAAAAAAATAAATATAAAATAAAACTTCTAGCCCGGTTTGAACCTTGACCTTCCACATAGACGGTTACCTAGACAACCACGCCATCAGAATTCAAATTATCAATACATAAGCTTTTCCAAAAATTTGAGGATCATTTTCTCGAAATTGACTGGCCATTGCGATTTAATATTTTCATGATTGAACATTCTAAATGTAATTATCATGGACCTTGATTGTTTCAGAAACAATCAAGCAACTTTTGTAGTATTCGTGACTTTTGATTATTGTTAACCCGGCAAAAGCTAAGGACGACAATTCTGGACCATAAGCAGGAGAACACAACATCATTCCTTCATTCTGTACTATCATTGCTCTAAATCTTTTCCCGATCTCCAATTTCAGCTCCGTGCCCTCTCCTTGTAAGATTAAAACAGAAGCAATTTTAAAAACTTCACCTTAAATTCCAAATTAAATAAATAAAGATTCTATCAAATCATCTTTTACCAGAAAACTTCTAAATCGATTTTAAAAAAATGCAAATCGGAATTTTTATTGTTTCAAATTCATTTACGGCTAATAACTTTTGGTATTAAAAATAAACAAAACAGAAAGAGATAGCAATTCCGATTGGAAATTCAATTCGTGTTTTGCATTTTCTCCAAGCATCTCCATGTTTTGTTTTGTTTTCAGAGTGTTCTGTGGACGGAATCATAAATTAACATAATTCATATGCGCGCGCATTAACACGTGCGATCGAATCGTGAACCGCTTCTTCAGTTTTGTTGTTGGAAGGGAAAGCAATGGTTTGTAGTTTGTGTCTTTTCTGTCGCCCAAATTGTGTATTTCACAAGATTTATACCGTAAGTTTGTTTGCTTTTTTATTCATAATGCTTTGTTTTTTTTATTAATGCTGAACATTTTTATTGCTTCTAGAGTAATATCTTTTTTATGAAAAGTTCTTTGAAAGAAATAGGAATTTCTTGTAATTTTGATAAGCCTGACACATTAATACATGTATGCGGATTGTGTTTGTAACGGCAAATGTGATTAATTCGGTGTTTATATAAAATCATCGGTGGTAATTATGCATAATTACCCTGTTAATATGTATAATCACCAGTTTATAACTTTTACCATAACATTGACGTTTTCTTTCTTTCTTTCTTTTTTTTTTTTTTTTTTTTTGTATAACAGGTATCTAGAATGCTTCCGATTATTATTTGCTTTTCCTGATGGCTTGCATGTAATTTGAATTTACAATGTGTTAATGATAGTAAAATTTTAGATTTTTGAATGGGCTTGGAAAAAAATGATTCCTTTTTATCAGCAAATTTGTCGAAAGATGGAGTTGAAATAAAAAGCGTAAACGTGTTCGTTCTGTCACTTCTCGCTTTTCAGCATTTCTTATTTTTTTAAACATTTTTTAAATGTTAAAAGATCCGATTTCAAATTTTGATGATGCATTTGAATCTTTCAAATTGAATTTGGTTATTTCATGTTTTTACTTCTTATCCAACTCAAGTTCGCAAAGATGAAGTTTTCGTAATGCATCCTGGCCTTCAACTTTCGAACCCAGATTTCTATTGAGGGTAATTGCACTACTTCAGATCGATAAGAACTACTGACATTTAAAAAATTTGCTTCCTTTTCCCCATGCTCAAATGAACGTTTGCCATTAATTGGTGTTATTCGGTTTCACGCCCATAGATGGCATTTCTGTCGAGCTATAATTTTTTTGTTCATTCTTATTTTGTGTTCGAGAAGTGGCAAGCAATGCTGTTGAGAGTGGTGTTTGAATCTGTAACAATCAACTGGAAATTGCGCAAAATGGTTTGAAAAAGAGTTTTTATTTGAAGAGATTTTCGAGCGATAAGCCTCATTTGGTTTGCTTCATTTCTTTTCTAGATTAGGATAGGATCCATAATTTTTCTTCAATGTGGCACGGAGCTCATTAATGCATTATCACGACTTTTTTGTTTGTTTGTTTCTTAACAATATGCCCTTTCTCAAATTTTTTTGCTCGTAGCTTCTCGGAGACTTTGTAATCAATATAGCTGACCGAGCAGATATTTTTTAATTTTATTTAAATTCCTTCTTCAAAAGTTCGACTAAACAGTATGTATCTGCTCTCTTATTTACAAATAGGAGTAAAATTATATTCAATGAATTTTGATAACGATTTTTTTAGAATATTTCAGCAAAAGAAATTTCATTAAAATTTTTGTGAGTAAATTGTTTTTTCTAATTTAAAATAGTATAAAATATTTGAAATGTTATATCATAATTTCCTCAAACAGTATGCATAAGAATTTTTTTAAGTACTTATTATCAAATATAATAATTTTTTAAAAAAATTAATTGTGGATCATTGATAAGTAATTTATATATATTTTATTGTACTTTTAATCAAAGAATAAATGTGGTATCAATTTTTTTAAATATATTTTTTATGACTGTACTTTCTAAATATAACATTTTTAGAATGTCATACTTACTGATTTGTGACCACATAACTATTATTTTAAGTGACTCTAAATATAACTGTTTATGAAAAAAAATTAACTACTGTGCCAACGGAAAATTGCTAATCGTTTATTATTAGATTATGTATTTTTATTTTCAACTCATTTTAGCCTCTCGACTGTTGTATTTTATTTCTTGTATTGGATATATGATCAGTGCTTACGAGACATTTATTTCTAATTTAATTTCAAAGTATTTTTTAAAGCTTTTACCCTGTTTATAAACCACAAAATTTCTTTAATAGGTCTTTAATATTTGCTCATTATGAAGAGGCTTTTTAAAATTTTAATTATTTTATTGCTTAAAATTAATGGAAATTTTTCATTATTCCTCAACATCTCAAGATAAATGTGCATAAAAATAATTTGAAAGTTACCTCTTTCTTTCTTTGCGATGTAAATTTCTGAGCGATTTCTCTTTTATTGAACTAATTTTTTTAAAATTTTATTTGCCTTAAAAACTGTTTCGTTGAATTAGTAAAATATGTATTATAAAATATCATATAAAACGATTAATTACATTTATTTTCCAAAAACATCATGTTTCATCTTTGTTTCATTTCATGCAAACACGAGCTGAAAATTACACATTTATACGTTTAATTTGGAATGATAGTTGATTTGTTTTTTATCATGTGGGAACATAATATTGTTTTGGTTAGAAAGTTTTGATGTCTCCGAAACATGCGTGTAAATATTTTTACCTGCTTTTACCAGTGTTGCATTATTAATTTCGTATGCTTCTTTGAAAGCAGATGCGTTTTTATTTCGTATGGCTCATTAAAATGCGGAGATTCATTACATTCATGATGGCGAATTCTTTTATTTATTTGCACAATGTACCTTTATATAAGTAAAAGTTACAATTAAGACCCTGTCTTATTGTTTTAAAACTTTAAAAAAGCATGAAGACAAAAATATTTTATTTTAACAGAAATAATTAAAAGTTTATTATATTTCCCTTTAATTTATTACCAATTGCTTTTTATTCGTCATTTCTATGAAATGACATCCTATTCCAGTGCGTTTACGATTTTTTTTTACTTTTAAATAATTAAACTTGCCCTCAGAAGATTATCGTTGGGTGATTTTTTTAAAATTCTTTTTTGGTTTTAACTATCGCGAATTTTTGTTATATATTTTTATTCATTTTAATCATTTCATTGAATTAGTAACTTTGATTTTGCAAACGATCATAAAAAATTGTCTTGCATTAATTGTTAAAAAAATATCACATTTCCTGTTTATTTCAGTTTAAATAATCATGTGACTAAAATTACATTTATATGTTTTATTAGCAGTAGTAATTAACTTATTTTTTAAAAAAAATCAGATCTTTTGTAAATGTGATGGCTTCACGTTATTAAATGCTGATTTTTGAGATGATCGTAAAGATAAAATTTTATTTTTATTTTGTACGATATAAATTGTTAAAAAATACGATTAAATTAAATTTTTAAATTTAATTTATGTCAAAACATCAGTATCATCGAAAAGATAATTTTTTGAGCTTTTATGAAAATATTATGAAGATATATATATATGAACTCGCATATTATGAAAATATTTTTTGATTGTATCTGCCATTGCATTTTCTGTTTATTGCTTGATTTTTGTTGTATGCAAAAGTATGCCAATCTAAAAATCGATAGTATTAACTAATTTAAGTCATGTTTACTGCACATCAAAATGTTTTATTATTTAAAACCCTTTTTAACTTGTAAAAGTACTTTTTTTCCTTTGAGCTTTTAAAATATTCACTTATTAATCCCAATTTAATTTTTTTGTTTCGCTTAGAATATAATTAAGTTTTAAATCGAAATTTTGAGGAATTTATTAAAAGAAACTTCAAAACAAAATTGGCGTCTTGGAAATCTACTTAAAAAAAACTAACAACGGCTTTATTTATTCTTTTATGTAATAATACTGCAATATTTCTAATATATTATGCAATTTTCATATAAATGTATTCATTTAATTGTTCTATTAATCATACCTATTTTCCTTCAATTATACTGTTTACAAAGTATTTTGTTTAGTATTACATTATTTTGTTCGATAATACATTAATAAAATACATTGTTTTATGAATTTTGACTTTCTTATTCTTCCAAGCCTGTATCATGTCTAAAAATGTTATTAAAATTTAAAGAATTCTTAATAAGATTTTTTTCAAATTAATTTCGACGACCTATGCTGTGTAGTGCATTTGGAAGAAATTTGGCAGCGGAATGAATAGAAAGTATGCACATTCTTTAAAGACTATGTTAAAAAAATATTTTAGATTTTGAAATATTATCTTGTAAGAACATGCTTATTTTGTTAAGGTTTTTCAAATAATTAAAGACGTCAAATAATTAAAACTCGAAATCGTGTAGGCAAGGAGCATAACTGACAATATTCATCAACATCTTCTAATCGCATACATCTTTTTACCTGCTTTTACCGAGTATTGCATTATTATTACGTATGCTTCACAGAAAGCAGATACATTTTGAGTAGGATGGCCTGCTTTTACCTGTATTGCTTCCTCAAACTGGTTTCAACTACTTAATGACGAATTAAAAATATTGTTCTCGCATGATAATTTGAAATTTGGTATCAAAGATTCATTTTTATATTATGCATAATATTTCATTTTATTTTCCTTCAAGTTATCTTACATTTGAAATTGTGTGAATAATATTTAAGTACGTAATTCAAATTCTTTACTAAATTAAAATTTTGGTCAGATATTGTTCTTTTGCAAGATACCGAGTATATAGTTACGTTTTTAGCGTAGCGGGTTCGTATTGAATGGACTTTACTTGAGGACAGCACAAACAAATTTATTTACAGCTATTTACAGGATGACTTGATCAAGTAAAATTTCAGATAAAAACAATCGAGCATTCAACAGTCACTAACAGCGTAAATACAAGCCTTACGCACAATAAACACAGACTAATTGACCTCTATTAAACCTAAATTCTAACGTAATTCTGTTTTAACTTTTTTAGGATTGAAGTTTCTTATTAAATTTTCATTTCGATACTGATGTGCTAAGAATTTTAAAATTACGTAATTTGGATAAAAATTTAAAATTTCTAATTTAAATTATCGGTTAATCAAGCTGAATTTAATATTAGATGAGCTCTTTACATTCCATAATTTTATTAATAATAAATTATGGAAAACATTAGACTAAAAAGCTTTTTATTAATACAATTTTTTTCTGGAAGCACATGGTTATGAGTGTATTAAAAATTAGAGAATATTTCTATCAAAAGCCTGATTTTCCAAACAAAAAAAAGGAAAATGATGGTAACTGTTTAGAAATGCTGATGTCATTATAATAAATATTATGAGTAATGAGAAAATAGGTCATTAATTGTAATTTCTTTATTGTATTTATTTTAGTTTAAATCATTTATTTTGATTTCCAAATTTTTGATTAAAAATGTTTGATTTTCAGTATTCAAGTTAAAACAATAAAAAAAATTTGGATCTCATTTATTGTGATTAAAGTATAATTTTATTTTTCAGATTGGATAGAAGGATCATAAAAGGAGTTTCTTCAACGTTGGTTTTGCGCTTCCATGAGTGGACAATGGGTGAGCTTATTCTAGTTTCTCTTTTAATTAAGAAGACCATCGACGATTATACATGTTTTCTAGAATGACTTAATTATTCACGTTATAGATTTTGAAATGTAAACGATGTTGTATTTTCTCTAAGCTGAATCAAATATTTTTATATCAAGGGTTTAAAATTTTGAAGAATTGTTTAAAAGAACTGACGTATAAATGAGTTTAGTCCCCTTTCAAATAATAGGAATCGAATATCATACCGCTTAAGAGGGGTGGAAGTTTGGGAATATATGCATTCTCAGATGTCATTGCAGTCATTTGACCACGGATTGAATTAGGAGTTCTATCTCAAAATGTTCCTCAGATTTATTTAAAACGAGTATTAAATATATAAATATACTACCAAACTATATATTTTATTCATCGTGTGTATGCAATATATTAAATGTAAAATATGGTCATAGACTCCATGTGCTAACATTGATAAGATATGGAAAATGACGCAAGATCATTTAACCACATTTTTCAGATTAAGTATTTATTAATTATGATGCACAAAACTAGCATTTAAAATTTATTATTGTACCAAAACGGGAAACAGAAATTTTTGCACTTGTCGTATATTTTGTGCCTCTAAGTGATAAGAAATTTTGTTGCTTTAAATTTTTTATATAACGCTGTTGCATGTCTTAAACTAAAAATACCATTGAACGCAAATTAGAAAAAATAAAAATTAAGCTGCGATGCTTTACTTAGTAGATTTTTTGTACTTATTCTGTAACATGTTCGTACTACTATTTTCGGTAGTTAACATTCAATTTTGCAAATTATTCTTATAAGCATAACTGCTTATAATTAATAAATTACAATAAGTTTTAAAAGCGTTTTGGAATATATACATTTGTAATTTTATTTAAATGAATGTCTTATTATAGAAAATTAATTAAAAAAATATGTATTTTAATCATAATTTTTGTCTCTTCAACTGATTCGTGTTAGTAGGAAAAAAAGGCAAACGATCACTGATTCTTAATAACTAGGAATATTTATCGTTAATTTGTTAAGAGTATTTAGACAAATTTTCATTTTTAAGAATCGTCCCTAAATCTCCAAACTATAAAACTATCAAATAATCGAATGCATTAAATCTTTCCGTTTTATTGTCTTGATTCCAGATTTCATTGTTATAAAAAATATTAGTTCATTTCTTCTAAGTTTTATTTAGTTAGTAAGAATGAATTTTCAAACTAATTCTGACAAAAAACTGGAAACTATAAGAAATAACAATCGTAAAGTTATAAACAAAGGGAAGTAGTTCCCTTTTTATGTATTTCTATTTTGATAGGCTTTCTTGGAAATTTGCGGTAGTAAATGTTTTTTCATTCTGTGAATATAATTGAATAATAGCGCATATCAAAAACCATTTTTTATAGTTATTGTGAAGAGCTTCGAAACATTTTAACAATAAGTTTACATTTGCTCTTTTGCTCTGAATTTTGCCCGCGTATCTTTTAATAACTAAGAAAATTTTGGGGAGTGAAGCAAATGAACATTTTTAGCAGCTTAAGGTATTTTTTTCTAGCTTTCTTTTCCAGGAATAGTTTTTAAAATACCTAACCATTAATCATGTTATCATTGTATAATAATCGTTAAATGATATTAAAGGTAAGTTGTATCTTAAGTTAAGTACTTTTCAGATCTTCAGGTAAGCATCCTGGTTTTTGCAAACTTTATAATGTTATTTTAAACACCTTTGCATTTTGAAAGCATAATCCACGATAGCTCCTTATAAAATGTTTAGAAAATATTAATGTTCGTTCATTTTCTAAGAATAGTTTGAGCTCAATTTTTAACAGTTAGAGGAACGTGACTGTTGTATCAGAGTAACAAGTTTTAACACCAAAACTACAAATTCTTAGTGGCAGAGCTTATATCTGTAAAGTTAAAAAAATTTTAAATTTTTTTTAAAAAATTCATGCTTGGGTAATTATTTGAAACATTTAAAAAAATTTATGATCTTTAAATTTTTATCTAATATTAAGTATTTTATTTAAAAAATTTTAAATTTAAAATCTTTAAATTTTTATCTATATTTTAATTTTTTTCTTTTAATATGCAAAATAAAAATAATTAAATTGACATATCTTTCTAGCACAGCCTTTACTTTCTTCCACACTTGGAGTAAGAGAAAAAGACAAATAACCTGTTTACAGTTCTTGTATAAAACATCAGGGACGGATTAACTTTCTCGTATATTTTTCTCTTGGGGATTTCGCTTAAAGCTTGTTGACGGAATGTGTGTTCTCTACGCTCTGTGCAACTCAGTATTTCCGATTGGCTACTATATACTTTAAATGTCTGAAGCTACCTTTCTTATTCAATCATCTTTTAATTTTCCTATTTCTCTGGGATAACTGATTTAAGTTTAATTTTAATGAAAGTTTTATCCCTTAACATTCAAAACTTTTCATAATTATGATCATTTGATTATGTTTTCGAATTTTGAATTTTCCTGCCCTTTTTTTTTATTAAATCTTTAAAGAAGTCAGATTTTAGTATAACTCAGGTAGTTGTTTTCCGTGTAATTCAAAATCATAATTCGAGACATTCATTATCGGACGAATTTATGTAATCTCAAACGCTTCTCAGATTTGTAGCTGCGTAAATTGTGGTGAAATTTTTAAATTATGTATACAAGATGATGACTTCAGATAAATGTTTTCCACTCCAGGAAACATAAAGGAAAATGTTCAATTTGTCTTAGGTAGGATTAAATAAGAAAAATCAAAGACTTTGAAATTTATTGTACACTAAGAGCGTTTATTGCATTATAATTTTGTTGGTGGCTCTAAAATTTATTTAATAGAACTTGCACGTAAACAAACAGGAGAAAATTCCAATATAAAAAATAATTTAATGCGCCACTACTCATAAATTATTGGTATTTTATATCGCGGCTTGTTCCTAAGGAATGCAATTTTTCTAAATTTTTAAAATATGTTTAGGCCTTGCAGGAATTCATGTATTAATACATAAATAAGTTAGCTTAGTTATTGCCATCAAATATTTGTAACTTTCGTTTTAAAGGGATTTTATTTAAATATAGCAGTTTAATTTGAAAATATAATTGAATAATATAAATTTTAAATATTCTAATTGCTTTATCACTGCGGCATTTCAAAGACATTAGTTTTTGTTTTAAAATTTCTTTTATGATTCAATTATTTATCTAATTCAAAATTTAAAGATTCAAAATACTGGCTTTATAAACTAATATCGAAACTGT
Source organism: Argiope argentata (assembly GCA_026289955.1). NCBI lineage: Eukaryota > Metazoa > Arthropoda > Arachnida > Araneae > Araneidae > Argiope > Argiope argentata. The sequence continues at coordinate 6,643,958 of JAOUZG010016999.1, read as the reverse complement.
ATGAGAGCTATATGAGAATCAGTCAGTGTTCATGAGAATTCTGTTTTTTCTTGTGCAAAAATATTTTAAGTAAATGAAATAATTTTCCTAAGAATATATAGCAGTAAAAAAAATACAAACCAATTTCAACGAATTTCCTTTTCCTGAGCTTGAACATGTCCATATTTACGCCAAATACGTTGATTTCTGACAAATTTCTTGTGAAATCGACTTTAAAGTCTTCGTTCAGCCATCTGAATATAAATTTAATTTTATTGCTACAAAATGAAGCGGCATCTAAAGTCTCGATATCTATCAAATGTTGAGCCGCATCTGTCAAAAAATTGATCCTCTATCTGACGATCCGCCGGTCAGTCGGTATTTTCACAATAATATAAATAACCAACTTTTACTCCGACTGTATAAGTATGGAAAAGCACACAACTAATATAAAGACAATTTATTTACGATATGTATCTAAAATAAAGCTGAACAGAAAATCAAGGCAAGTATATTTTATTTATCGACCGAGATAGCTACAACGGTATAATACACATAATTTTTAAGCATTTAATTAAAATGAAAATGCTGTTAACAATTACAACACAGTGCACCCGCGTGAATTTTCAGCGCCAATTAGAGCGACGCAAATGTATGAACTTTCTACGACTTTTTGGGTGACGTAATACATATTAGAAATTTTTAATTTCCTTTATTCTGTTTCGATTCAAAAATGCTTCAAAATGAATCGAAAAATAGATTGATTAATGCTTAGTTTCAAATGCATCAAACCTTAAGAAAATAATCAGAATCGTTTGAAATAATCGGTCGAATATATATTAAGCCTCACCTCATTGGTGTAGGAAAAAAAACTGAAGTCTTACTCATTCGGCGATGGGGAAATGAAGATTTTTTGGTGGGAAAGTTAGTTTTTAATCAATAAAAAATTAACCGGAATACTTATTAACCTATGACCTATTCTAGACTATAATCTATCCCTGTGCTAAATTCCATCCAGTAATGGTTGCGTGGTTGAAAGATTGGATATATCTTCCATATATCCAATTTTTCGCATTTATAATAGTATAGAATTTAGACAAAAGTTTGAGCGAAATATCCATAATAGCTGAATTATCATTGTAACTGCCTTATATAAACAGTCTGATATAATTTGGTTATACAGTTTTAACATCTAAAATAAGATCTGTATCATTCTAGACTGGTTAAATCTCGCAACAAATTGCCGGTCTATTGACTTGCATGCATTATCTCGGGGATCTGAGAATGTAATGACTGTAACTTGCTAAAACGTCACGAAACGAAACTTTTCGTCCTATTTTTAATTCATATTCAAAGATGTGCTTCGCATTTCGCCAATGATCATAGTTCGGAATCTGTGAAAAGTTAGTAAACCAACTTTTAGGTTCGTCTTGAATCGCGCAAAATATTCATATCCATTTATCATAGCATTTTTAAATTTACAAAAATGTTGATCATATTCATTAAATTAAAACAGAATGTGTAACTAGGATTTCAATTCTAAAACAACATGTTTTTAAACTTTAATTTTAAAACATACATTATGTTATTAATATTGCTTTTTTAAAGGGAAAAAAAGGTTAGTTTAAAAATACTAATTCAAACCGGATTTATTTTTTCATCATAATATAAATGAAAATGGACGAACAGCCCTTATAGTTATTGACTATGAATAATTTATATTTAATATGGAATACATTTGGTAAAACTAATTGATTAAAATTTTAAGTTAAATGGGATATTTGCTGCGACATCTGCAAAGAAAATGACCGAACGAAATCACTTTCAAAATGCAAAGGTTTCAAATTCTTAATATTGTAATTATAGATTTGTATGTTTTTATAATGAAATTGTATTTATAAATATACATTTATGCACTCGTGAATATTTTAATACAATTACTTAACTGTGCATGCTCAATGTTGAGGGGAGTCCTGCTCCTCTGATCAGCATCTCGATTCGACTTCTTGCTCCGGCCCGTCATCATCGTTCTTCGAGCGTTTCGAGGGATTTCCCCAACACGACATTCCTTGGGACTGGGAACGAATCCCACAGTGTTCGACAGATAACAGCCTCTGTTCGTGCATCTCCGCTTATCAAATGGAATGTGATGAATATTCATTGCGTACATTTGCAGGGAATTGAACGATATTGAGTCCCCCCCCTACAGTCTTGGCCATGGATGGTGAAATGAGGGGAGGGTGTCTAACTAAGAGGCGGCCGCAGAAAGTGCAAGATAAATCCGCCAAGAGAACAAGCACAACTTCTCTCATTTGGCTTCAAAAAAACTCTTCATATTTCAATTTAATTATAGAAAAGAAAATATCATTCGGCTTTTCTTTAAAATATTCAGATACCGATCTTTTCGGACTTGAACTCGTCTTCCAAAAAATACCAACCAAAAATTATCTGTAGTGCCTAACTTCAGAAAAAAGCTATCGGTAATAAAATGCATTATCTTATTGATTTGTCTCCATATCAATTTGCCAAATGTAGTCAAATATCTTAGACCTTATTTGAATATTTCGATTGTGTGCAGCATATTAACCTTCTTGGTGGTATTAAATTGCTGTGATTGTTACTAATCTCAGCTCTCCATAACGGCTCTGAAATAAAAACTTTGGCCCGATGGAACTCTCAATTTCTCACTGGCAGTGGGAGGGAGGAGGGTATAAGTGGCGTTAAAGACAGAGGGGTAAATGTCCTCCCCCTGCTGACGCCACATGAAAATTACACTGAGTTTAATAATAATGGGAGAGTTTGAGCTGCCTTTTAACAATGAAATGTTTCAAAGCTGATAAATATCTAATCGCTTGAATTATTCGAAATGGGGAGTGAAGGGGGGATGCAGGCATTTTGTGGTTCTAAGTAATTATAGCTCCATTAAAAAATCCCCAAATTAGTTATACATTTAGTAGAATTTTTCTCTTACCAGTCTTAACTTTTTAAATAGCTTTGCCGTAATGCATAAGTTATTTTTTTTATCATTCAATCAGCTTAGCTTTCTTCAACCATTGATGTTCAATTCAAAAGTACATAGTTCATTTGCATATTCATAGTTTTTAAAAATTAAAGAAAAGAAATTTTCTAAAGGCAGATATTTTGTTGAATAAGAAAATTGTTGGCTTTATTTTCCTCCAACGCTTATTATTCAATAATCTTCGTAATGATTTCAGATGCTTATCCCGCAAATTTTCGTACTTGTATGTACGTATCTTTTTCATTATTAGAGATTTGAATCGTATGATATTATTATCGGATAACATATGGCAGTTCACTTCTTTAAAAAAATCAAACTTTTTAGAAGACTGATTTTAAATAGCGATTTTAAAAATTTTGCTGCAGGAGATTTAAAAACTTTTAACCCAAAAGAATAAAATTTTATTGTGAAGAAAAAATAAATTTCAAACAAATATAATTAAAAAGTTATTTAGTAGGGTCTGCAAAATTGTATATGCCATAGTAAATTAATAATTCATATTCCGTATGTTATAAATAATAATCCACAAGTTTATTTTATGAATTTAGTAATTCAGCGTTAACAAATATTATAGGCCATCGAATTTGTACTTTTTACCAATTTATTTGCGAATGAAATATTTTTAATCGATCTACCTGCATTCCATCCCCTCCCCCTCCGAAACCTTGTGGCTGCAATAAATAGCTTAGTTGAAAATCGACCCCTAACTCGAAAAGTTATTAAAATACGAGAGCTTTATATAATTTTCATCACAATGCAGAAAACTCTACTTAATAAATCCGTTATAAATTGCACAGATTAGACTATGCCATGTTTAAATTGTACAATCATACAGGATAATTGTTAAAATTAATATCATGAATTCAAAATTAATTCAGTCTCAATTCATATTATGAAAGAGCAAATTTTAAAACTGCAATTAATAATTTCAGGTATACTTGCATGGTGTCTTTCATCCTTAAAGGTTAAGCAAATCAAATAGCGTCATGCTTGCTTAAGGATGCGATGCTCACTAACGTTTCTATCTCTGGGTTAAATGACTGATCATGAAGTATAAACATTTCAGACTAGTTTTTTTTATCATGTGGAAGTACTTTAAAGCAGATTTCCGTTTTTTTTTTTTTCAGTGGTAGTGAAATGTTAAAATTCACCATCTGCCAAGACTGTAGTTTCCGTATATGGTTTTTTAGTGCTTGAATAAAACTTTAAAATGTATCATATACGAATTTCAGAAATAATTTTTCGTCGTAAGATGAAGTTATGAAACCAAACTGAATTAAGAAAACGGTCAAAATGCAAATCTCATTCTCATTCGCCCTTGAAATATATTGAATTTTGCTCTCTCCCGTATTTCGAGTAGAAAAATTTTTCAGTGACGCGAAAAAAAAAAAAAGAAGAGTTGGAGCATTTTCAGTAAATAAGTTGTTTTTAAATAATTTAATCTAGGGATGAATAGGAATTCTTATTTCGTATTGGAACTAGTATTAATTTAACATCGTTTTTGTAAAATTTGGAATAATTATGCTTCAATAATGTCTGCATTTTTATCTGTAAAATGCTTGGTTAACGATAACATCGATTTAATCTCGATCATGTGAAACCAATGGCTGTTAAAAGAAGTGTATTTTAGCATGTTGAGCTAGTTAGTGTCGCAATTTCTATAACAGAAAATTTCTGTAGAGTTTATCAACAAGAAATTATTGTATTCGATAGTCAGAGAGGTTGAAATATTTTATAATAAATCTTGAAAACATTAGTTAGGATTATTTGAAAGTCTCGATATTAATTGAGCCAAACCATTCGGTTTGATATAAGTTATTGATATATTCATATACATACATTTAATTTAATAGAAACTTGAAACTTGAACGGCATTTTCCATGGTATCCAAAATACCATAATTGAGCCAAATAGTGCTGTTTGAAAGTAGCCAGTAGTACATGAAAAATTGATGCCAACTCTTTGGCGAGCTTTTTTAAACTTTCACCTCAAATCAGCTTTGAATTACGATTTAAAATCTTCAATTCACGAAGTGAAAAATATTGGATCATGAAATATCGCTTTTTACGTTTCACATTCATTGTCGTCTTTAACAATTCCAGCTCATTTGTTTCCATTCGAGCAATATAACTTCATACTTAAGATACAAGACGTCATTCATATGTTTTCTCATATAAAAATTTTCCAAACTTTCTGCTTCGATCTTACTTCTCCTAGTCTATTGAAGCAGAAATCATTATTTGATGAATCAAAGAGGGCAAATTGTCTAGCTCTAATAGAAATGATAATAAAGAAAGATATGAAATTGTACCACTTTTCTTATAAAAACACTATAGAATCCACTGAAGCTTGGAACTTATTTTGTTTATCAGAATTCCAGTAAAAAAATATTAAATGAATTTATTTTATATAAAATGCTATTAAGTTTTCCTTCTAAACAAGAAATTAGTGATACTAATGTCATATTATTCTAAATAGTCAGAATGTCAAAAAAATGTTAAAAAATATCAATCGTTTAATTGCAAGTATTTTTAAATCGTATAAGGTAAGAAAATGTAATTTAATAATCAAGGTATGCAGTCTAGGTATGAATTCTCATGCTTATTAGTATAGCTATTTAATTTTAAAATGCATTTTCCATGTCAATATGAAACATATTCAAATTTCATCAAAAATATAATCTCTATATTAGTAGAGTTAATGCCTAATAATTTTAAATTTCGATTTACCTCAGTTTATCGATCCGTTGAAAAACGTGAAATATTTTTTTTTTGAAATTAGAAAACTCTTTGAAAACAAAAAATAATTTGAAATTTCATTCGAAAGAAATATTTCTGAAAACAACAAATTGGAATAACTAATCCGAATAGTATCGAAGGCAATGACGATAAGTTTTTCGTGCAATATTGGTGTAATATTAAACAAGACGATAAATAATTGAACAATATTAAATATCAAAGTTGAAATGTGCTTCAAATTTTTAATTTCCGGAAAATGATCACTGTTTATTAATCAAAACTGCAAAAAAGTTATCAGCAAGAGTTTATAGTATTTTTTGATAATTAATGCATGCTGCCTATTAGGTGGTCATTTATCTAGTATTAAATATTTTTTTACTATAATTTTAATGTTATTTGTGTCTAGCAAAGGTTTTAATTGTATGACAATGGAAGCACTCAGTTCAAACGAAAGGCATCAAGTGATGAATATTTATGAATATTTATCTTTGATATCCTATTTAATCTGAAACGTATATTTGAGTAAATTTTTATAAATTATGTGAAGAACATCAAGGTTGAGGTGACAGTGCGAAAAAAAGGCCTGTTTTCTATTTTTGAAAACTTTTACGGAAAAACTATTGAAAAATTATTTATAAATCCCTTTTATATAGATGTATGTAGGAATTCTTTTTATTGTATTCAAATTTTATGTAATTTATGTATGTAATTTTAAATTCCTTAAAAATACATTTTCGAAGTAACTACACATCGATTTCAAATACTGGCGAACGTTCAAATATGTCCCAAATAATGACAAATAATAATTTATCAATATATTTCGTCGTCGAAGGCATTCCAGTTTGTTTTTTTCATTCGGTCTCAAAGCAAAATACAATTAACATTATGATCCTTTCGTAATACAACAAAATTGTATGAAATGCGATTTACATTTAGAACTATTATCAACTGCTAATTTTTTTCAGATTTGAGTTATTATTTTTTAAAATTTAAGGATTTTTTTAGTTTTTAAAAAGTTGGTCCAAATTCTTGTTTTAAAATATTGGGAGTTTCTTATTTTATTTATAAGTAGACGCCATTTATTCGAAGTTATATTACAGAAACTCGATTGAAATTTCTGCAAGTCATGACGGAATGGTTAAAAAATCAAATTAATACGACAAATTTTTAATCCAAATGCATTATTTGAATGCTCATTTTTAATCATTTCGTATGTTTCAAATTCTTTGATGTAGAACAAGTTTATCCTGTACTTTCTGCGATCTTTAGTTTGAGATTAAAATAAGAATTTTTGAAACTAAATACAATTTTAAAACCTGCATAGTATTTTTGAATTAACATTTTTATAGCCTGCATAGCTACTGTTTCTTTATTATCACCTTGTAGTGTAATAATTTAGGCACGCCCATTGGTCGTGAAATAATTTGTTATGCAGTAAATGGACATATACATTTTATTTATGTATTTTTAAAGCTTTGGCACTATTTTTATTAATTAACATTTTGAAGTTTTAACTTTTTCAGAATAGTTTACAAACTTTTAATTAGTTTGTTTTTCCTTTGCATAAAATCGTTCTGCATTAGTTTAAAATGAAAATATATTCGAATAAAAGCTACGAGGAATATACTAAATTTTTGATTACAATTTGAAAGAATAAATTATTTTTACTGCCTTACAGAATTGATTCAATATTAAATAAAAATAACATAACTAAATAAAAGATGCTTCATATTTTATTAATAAAAACGTGTTCTTGAAAATGTTAATCCAAGGGATTTAAATTCTTTTTGGTAGGTGTTTTAAACTGGATCTTGAAGAGTGAATTGTTTTTAATTTTACATTTCTCTTCTTCCTTGAAAATATTTCTCTTTGGTATACGGTTGTAAGATATCGGTACAATGATTTGGGAGGCATTGTCCCTTAATGTTTCATTTCTTTGAAGATCGAGCACTGCGCGAATTCGTTACATTTTACTTTTTTGAAATCATGTTTTTGCAAGATTAACGAAACATCTTTAATCAATTTTTTTTTCATTTAGACCTTTTTGATTTCTTGGCTTAACTTCAGTCCTTTTTTCGCTAGTGAACAACATGAGCTCGAAAGTAGTGTTATATTCATTAACAGTTCCATTTGCTGCTGCACAGAAAATATTCTTGAAGTGATGTGGATTCCTGTTTCGTTCCAGAATATTTGTCAAAGTGAACATTTTGTGTTTCTTTAAAATTATATTTTCTTTTAGAAATACTAAAATGCATGGTCTTTGATTGGAAAGATCTATACTGCCATGAGTCAAAAACCAAGCAACAAACGATTGCGTAAAAGTATAATTATGTCATAAGAATTATTATATCATCTTATTCCTGATGTTAATATATTTTTGTAATTCAAAAACTAAGACTAACTTCTGTTTTAGCTTCCAAAATCTTTCAAAAATAATTCAACTACGAAAGTTTCAATTCTAAATTTGAAAAAGGATTTCCTATACAGGGAATAGCAATACAACATTCTTATCAAACTAATTTTTAATATTCATATGTGGGAGAATTTCTGAACTTATTCAGAATCGTAATTTTTTTCTTTAAATAGATTAATTGCAGTTACTTCTAACTTACGTTAGAATTCTTTTTAGGTGTTATAACGCAGTACAAAATAAAGCTAATGTTTTAAAATTTATTTTAAAATCTCGATACTATTTTTATTTCTGAGCACAATTGCTCTTATTTCATTTAAGACAAATTTAAAAACCGAATCCTGCCTTCTAAATTTGAAAGTAGTAATCTCGCGTATTTTTAAAGTGTCATTTTGTAAATTGTAATCGTTTTTTAATAGAAGGAACTCACAAATGAATGGTGCAAAATGATCAAAATAATGAAAAAGTTATAAATATCAATTAATGTTCGAAATTAAATTTCATTGCAAAGAAAACCCCCGAGAATTAGTGTCGTCAGATATTAAAATCCATGAGTCTTCAACTTGAATATTTTATTTTAAATTGTAAGTTGAAAAGGGGGCCTTTGTGTGTTTTCTGCTGAAAGTCCTCAAAATGTTTTCTGCTCTTTTTTCAAATTTTAAGTTAATGCTTTAGAGCCCGCTGATATGTTCGTTATAGATTCATAACTCATATCTAAGGTTTTATTGCTTATAAATACAAAAAAGTAGCTTATAAGGGATGCCTTATAATAAAATTCAAAGAAATTCAGGTAGTTGTCTAAATAATACAAAACAGTCGAAAGAAGTCGTGAGTGTATCCTTAACTTGCTAAATTACGTGTCTATAAATTTGCTAAGAGCCTTTAAAACTAATTTATAGTTTCGGAAACTAAAAAATGCTAAACAATGAGTGTGAATTAAAATCACAAACTTTCAAGTGTCTGGATAAGTGCGAAAGTAAACGTTTGCAATTTCCTGACATTTTTGCTTCTGCCACTCCTTAAGTTTATCGCTTTTAATTTTTTATTGGTATAAATGAAATTGAAATTAAGCTGGTAATATCTAATTTTTAATTTCGAAATTAATTTTTGAATTATTTTACCTGCATTTCTTACTTTTACGTTGGAATTGTTATCAAATAAAAAAACACATTTTAGTGTTGGATATTTTAATTCAGTTGAATCTTCGCAAGTGATATATTTGGAGAAATTTATTTCCGACTCTATTTAAACCGCTAATTTCCCTAGATCAATAAATAATTCCATTCTTTTAAATTCAGTTTCGGTCTTTCCCCGATATCTAGAGTTGTCCCTAATTGTATCGGAAAATCTTCTCTTTATGGTGACGGAAAAACGAATAAATAATTTTCATGACATTTCGCATTAACAGATATAATAAAATATCTTTTGATCGAGTGGAAAATTAAATAACTTACATTCTTGTCTGAAATCTGATTAAGATTGAATATCAATAAATTCATGTCAACGTTGCAATTTTTCAATTTAATTATGGAAAAAAGTTTAAATAATGAATGACTTAAGTCCCAAATCCATCACTAAAGAATGGATCATTCCAAACCAAAATTTCGTAATATTTAAAAACAAAAATTCGAAAAAGATTTTTTATTCCTGTGTTATTGAAAGAATCTTTTTTCCAAAATTTTGCTTTAAAGAATTTAGGGATCAGATTTTTTCCTCCTTCTATATCAGTTTTGTATTGAAATCTATGAAAACGATATTTGATGGTAAAAGATTAAGGATGGCTCAATGAAAGCAAAAATAAATGTAGAAATTTTAAAGAAATAGATTGGTATATTATCGACTTTTAAAAGTTCTAGTTTTGAAACCTCATTTTCGATGCATGTGTACATAGTGGCCTTCGTCAGGTTTAGCATACTTCTATCATCAAATCGGTGCTTTGGGGGGGGGGAGGTTGAATCGGGTGTCATCCTCGGATCTAATCACGATCAGAATTACAAAATCCCTTTCGAAATTCCGAAATTGAAATAGTCCTTTTTTGGGATTTTTGTTACTAATATAAAGAACTAATTTAAGAGCAGCCATTCCTTACTTACATTTTTGAAATAATTTCCGAATGAAGTAGAACATCCTCCTGTGAGTTGAAGTGAATCATTAAAAAGAAATAAAGGCGATTGAATTGTTTGAACAGCGACATAACTATATATACAAAATATTAGCAAAATATTACAAAATAAATCTTAAAGCTTGTCACCTTAAAGGATTTGCAAGTGACAATTATTTTTTATCTTTTGTTTAATCCAGAAATTAGCAATCCTATTTAAAAGAAAGACTGGAAATGATAACTGAAAATCCTGAATACAAGATAAAATTTAGTGTATCCGTAGTTACTTTGATTTTTTTATAGTTTCTTCAGCTGTAAAATATATTTTAATTAATTAAATTGTAGGATAGCAGTTTCCTGTCCACCGACCGTACCAAATTATTAATCTTACAACAGATGCTTTTCTTGAAATAGATTAGAAAGAGAAGCCTTCGAATCAAAATCTATTCTAAACAAAAGAAATCTTACACGTCTGCCAATGAGTCTGGGTCGCTGTGGTCTCTTGGTCAGGTCTCGGCTTGGGAACCGGAGGGTTTCAGGTTCGCGACCCGATTCCACCGAAGAACCGTCTTGTAAGCGGCCTGGTGCAGGTTAAATGGTGATCTCTTGTTTGCCTTCCTCATCATCTGATCACGGTTCCAAATTACGAAGTATGTCCCTAAATAATCCTAGTGTTGCTTTAAAATGGGAGTTTATTATAACGAAATTAGGCCTAAAATACCAATGAATTTAAATACGTAATATTAATTTCCTTCGTTTTCATTTTACAGCAATAGTTTGAGGTTCCATATTTTGAAAGTCATTCTGTTATTAGGGTGTTTTTAATGTAAACTTCCGTAAAAATATTCTAGAATTTGATCGAACAAAGTTATTTCTTCTCCAAATTCTAAATTATTTCTTTTCAATCTGCCTTATTTTCTAATCGCAATAAAAATGGAATTTTATTACCAAAAATGAAGGGGTTAGTTATGAAAAGACTGCAATTATTGGATTTAAATTCATTCATTTTTTGATAGTAAGAAGAGGGATTATATAAAATTTCGTCATATTTGCTTCAGTGCAACAATTATTCTGCTCATGCATATGCTAAATATTCATAACATTTTTTCAACTATAATCCTGCATATATATATATATATATATAATATGGCAGGATTTATACAACTAGAAAAGATATTGTTTCATTGTAGTTTTAGCGATTCTCATGTTTTTATATTAATTTCCTGCTTTACATAGGAATTATTTTTAAAAAAATTTCGTTCCTAGATTAATTTTGATGTAGAAATCATTTCATAACTAGGAACATTTTTCAATTATTTTTTAACTGCAACATTTTAACAAAATCCAAAAATATGGATGAGACTCATTGTTTTTGACGATATTTAATTTTTAGAAGCATCTCAGAATTAGAACATGACACAAGATGTGCGTAAGTGTTTTATATGCAATATAAAATATTCAGTTTTTGATTCTTCTTTTCAAAATTTCACAAGTTAAAGTTATTAGATGTGAATTATGAGGATAATTCACGTTTTATTTCATTAAATACAAGTACGTTTTTATATAAATTCTGATTTCACTGAAATTTTGCAAAATCGTACTACTGTCAAGCTAACTAATAATACTGGGCAATGTTTTATGCTTCAATTTATTTCTGTATTTTAACTTGAGATGCTTAAAAATGTTGATGACCATCAATTCATACATTTTAGGGTGTTCATCTGTTTTATTTGTCTTTATCATTTTTGTAGTGAACTTAACTATTTAATATTAAATGAAGCTGCTTTTGTTATAATGGAGTGACTACAACTATCGGATAGAATTAAATTCTTTTTGACTTTATAATTTTTATCCACCTTATTTTCAATTTGACATTGTTTGGTCGAAATGGTTATAATGATAAGTATGTAAAACATCAAATATGGCACATTTAATGCTGATGGTAAGTTATCAATAGTTACAATAAGAGGAAGTACAATTTTCAATCACCGGAAACTTTAAAAATCGAAACGTAATATAAAAATGTTTAAATTCATAGGTTTCCAAAAATGTTTGATTTTTAAGCTTAAATGAGATTTTATTTTCAATTTAATTTATTCTTCTCTAGTTTTCTAAAAACAAATATTGTTATGCTGAAATTTTTTCTGTGACTAGTTTCAAAATCATGGATTACGGTAATAAATTAACTCAAGTATAAAATCTAAATCGCCAATGAAAATAAATATTTGTTTGAATCCTTATTTCATTTTAAAAATACGAGTGGTATATCTTAGGACTTTATAAAATCATTTAAAAGTTATTTACAGCACATTAAAAAGAACTGATTGCTATTTGTTCTATTATTACTGATTATAACTCAGTTAATGATAATTATATCTAATACTATTAATTTTTAAAATAAATAATTGACATTAAGGCATTTATATAATGAAATGTAGGACAGTTTGCTCATGAAACAAAGAAAAATTAAGAAAGGTTTCATTTACAAACTGTAAAAAGCAATATTTGATATAAAATGTTTTATAGATTAGAAATTTATCTTTACATTAAATATTTTCTTATATCTATATATTTCATTTAAAATTATTTGCTTCTTAAGAGTGCTTTGCATATTAAATGTATATATTGCACCATTTCAAAGTATATTGCAAATGTATATTACATTATTTATGATCTTTTCTCTTAAAAATACGTAACTTACGGTAAATTTAAAACTATTACTTGTGATATTAAAAAAAACATGTTTTTAAAATGGTTATAACGATGAATGATGTAACTGATATTTGTATTGTATTTGTGAAGTTTTTAAAATTGTTTGTTCAATGTTAATATGTTCTCTAAGTCGAGAGTGTTCTAATAGTATAGCTGAATATGTGATTGAATATTACATATGATTATTTTTCTGTTAAGACCGAGGCTCCAAAAATATTATTTTTAAAGGAAATTAAATTTAGATTTCAGTTCTTTTTGCACCAATGCATTAAACATTTCTGAGAAGTTCTTGAAACATTGGCTTAAAATTTTTTTAAAATGTATTCCTGATTTTAAAAAAATCTGCACAATGATCTTCATATAAAAAAAAGTTGTTTTAAAAAGATTAAAAATTCACTGTTCTAATATTGTGTTATATTGTTTATTTATATCATAATTATTTCACGGAAAGACTTGACTTGCTTCCCAACGTATAAAAATTTATTTTGAAATTAGAAAAAAAGTTGATATACTTGTAAATATTGTATAAATATTTTTATCATCTTTGTGTAGTTAAAGATATGTTTAATGTGAATCTAGATAATTAAAATTAAAATTTCGGTTGTATAAAACTTATTTCATTCATTTTTATATGAAAGTGAAATGATCGAACACTTTCTTTTAGTGCTTTCAAATTAACATTCATATAATAGTTATATGAATGAGATACAAAGGACGTTTATCAATTGTGACTACCACCCACTGCCCAAAAATATTTTTGTAAATGCTCTCTACTTTATAATAAGTATTTAAAAATTAATTTATTTTTAAAGGAAAATATTTTTAGTATTTCAGGTATCCAAATTTTAAAAATTCACGCATTTCAGAAAAAGATAGTATTTCTTTAAAAATTGCAGCATCAAAATTATTTCTGTATAGTTCAAGTATTTCAAATGAATATAAATATTAGTTTCTGTTCTTCTGTTATATTGTATAAACATAAGCCTTACATTTCATGGATAGTAGTATAATCCATATCGGAAAAGAACTCTCATTATTGTCAAGAAGTACTTTGACTGCAACTGTGTGCCTTCCCAGTTATTCACATTCAGTAATGGAAATAAAATTGCCATAGTTACCGGCTATTTGTGAAATGAATTGACGCTGCTAATATTGTGTATTGGTACAAGCATGGAAGTGAGTGGTGCGCGTTAGTGTAATGTTTTATAATTTTCCTGCTCTTCAACAAGTGAGCACGGATCAATATTCAACAGAAGAAAGGAAGGGACAGCAAAAAAAAAATGTTATTCATCGCTTGTAGAGCTACTTTCTCTACTTTGTCTTCTCAACGTATAAAACGTTACGTTAGAAAGCTTGTGACTACCATCCTTATTATATCAGATATATGAATGATGAAGGCTGTGTAAATTCATGGAACGCCTGACCGTTAAGAACTGTGCACCGAATAAATTGTAATCAAGTTATGTTTACAATCTCACTTTGGCTGATTTGCTGCTGTTTCATTATTATCAAGAACTATTCTCAGAAAACGAAAGAAAAGTATGCTTTCAGTGACACTTTTGAATTCCATGAACTGGTGTAAAGAAGAGAAAAAAGCTGTTGCATTCCATGAACTTTTGCAAGGAGAGAGAAAAGCTCTCACGTTCAATGAACTGTTGCAAGAAGAGAAAACATTTCTTGCCTTCCATGAACTGTAGCAAGGGAAGTAAAAAAAAGGCCTTGCAATCCATGAACTGTTTCAAGAGAAATAAAAAAAAAGCTTTTGAATTGCCATGAACTGTTGCAAGGGAAATAAAATATGCTCTTTCCATCCATGAACTGTTGTAAGAAAAAAAGTTCTTGTCTACCATGAACAAGTTGTATGAAAAAAAAAGCTCTTCCCTTCCATGAACTGTAGCAAGAGAAATAAAAAAATCTTCTTTCCTTCTATGAACTGTTGAAAGGAAAATAAAAAAAATCTCTTGCCATTCATGAACAGTAGCAAGGAAAATTTAAAAATCTCTTGCTATCCATGAACTGCAGCAAGGAAAATAAAAAAAAATCTCTTGCTATCCATGAACTGTAGCAATGAAAATAAAAAAAATCTCTTGCTATCCATGAACTGTAGCAAGGAAAATAAAAA
>JAOUZG010016999.1:6591042-6627780 GCA_026289955.1 Argiope argentata | reverse complement strand
AAAAAAAATCTCTTGCCAACCATGAACTGTAGCAAGGAAAATAAAAAAAAATATATTGCCATCCATGAACTGTAGCAAGAGAGAAAAAAATGAAGCTTTCCCCTTCCATAAACTGTTATAAAGAAAAAAGCTCTTGCCTACCATGAACCAGTAGTAAGAAGAAGAAAAAATGCTCTTGTCTTCCATGAACTGTTCAAGAGAAATAAAAAAAGATCCTGCATTCCATGAACTGTAGCAAGGTAAATAAAAAAACTCTTGCCTCAATGAACTGTTGCAAGGGGAAAACTCTTGCTCGATGCTAAAGAAAATAAAAATGTCTTGCAAGAAGCAAAAGAAAGAAAAATGTCTTGCAAGAATTAAAAGAAAATAAAAATGTCTTGCAAGAAGCTAAAGAAAATAAAAATGTCTTGCAAAATGCTGAAAAAAATTGACAGTAGAGATTAAAAACTCCTTGTCATCAATTAAAAGGCCCTCTGGCACAGCTGCAAAAATAAATGCAAAGGCTTTTAACAAGAAAGTAAAAATCGAAAATAGCCACTTCGGTGGAATGGGTAAAAAACTGCTGCATGAATAAAATTTTTCTGCAGATAAGACTTATTTTTCTCATTAATTCATTAGTGATCTCTAAAATCCTCTCGAATCAACTTTATTTGAAAAAAAAAGAAATAGAAAACCTTAATCCGTAGTGTAGGTTTACCAGTATGTAGAAAGAAAGTATTGGACGGCTTTCAGAAGCAGCTGATCAGTCTTAAAGGTGCAAGTTCAAGTTACTCAACCAGTGATGAAATAATCCGTGTCAAAATCATTTAAGTGAACACGGAGAGAAAAAACACCCTATTCTCGCAAGAAAAGCGGGAAATTGGGTTTAATCAACTGTTACGGCCATAACTTTCTCTCGTTATTCATTGGTCCAATACAATATGTACCTATCATCAACACTTAAAAAAATGAGTGGATTTTGAACGTTTAAAATTGCTTCATCAAAACTAAAGCGCAACATCAAAAATTTATTTTTATTTATGCAACATAAGAAAATATTATTATTCAATCTCTTCAATCTGTATTCCGTCATTAAGGAGAAACAAAATGTTAACAGCACTTTTCTATGCTTGTTGAGTGGACTTGACACATTGGAAATTTCAAAGTAGTTCTTAGTTTCGACAACCTTTTCTTCCTTTTCCAACAATACTGAGTTCGACACAGTACTGTTGACTGCAAAATGTTTTCTGTCAAATGATGAATATTTAACTTGACTTCTATGAATAATTTTGCCTTGCTTGTTTAAATATTGTTAATTTATGTGTGATAGTGATCGTATTATATATTTATAGTATATTATAGTTGTTAAACATGCTATATATTCATGATGCTGCAATTTTTGAATAAATATTAATGCTAATAAATTTTATAAAATAAAAATTTGCTATTAACCCATAATAATGAAAAAGATTTTAAATGTAGAGTTAAGTTTGAAGTTGAAAAAAAAATATTCGTTAAAAGAATTCTTAATTTTTGATATAAAACTTTTACTTGAAAAATGCATTTGTATTGCACTGGTGCAACAAATAACTCCTATGTTTACATTTAATCTGAAGAGAGTTCATATGTTTTTTATACATCAAAATTTCAGAAGTTTTTTTTCTGAAAATGAAAGAAAGTTACTTAACGTACTTTATTTTTGATAAATTTGGATACTTTGTTAGTAATTAAAAAAATCGGCATGTATTATTAAAATAAATAATTAAGTAATTATTTTGATTTCTATCTTTAAAACTATAAATATTCGCTCGAGTGATAATCTCTAAAACTTTTTTTCAGTCGATTATACTTTTGAATTTTAATTCGTTTCGGGGAAGAATATTTGCTTATTTTTTGGAGCCTCAGTCTAAAATCAGCATTTATTCCGAGCATGTGAAAGGATCATGTACATCTTTAAATGATTTTAATTCAAACGGACTGCATGGAACAGGAAATAAAACTTTAGGCTTGCTTATAATTTTAATTAATTATGCTTCCTGTTTTTAATAAAAAAAAGAAATATTTTAAATTTGATATCAAAATTTATTCTATTCGAATTATATCGAAGTTTATTAATTCTGTTAATATTTTTTCACGGACAACTTCTAATAAAACTTAAAAAGCAACTCATTAGAAAATTTCTCTTTTTCGGAATTGCATTATTTTTCCTTATGTATTGCATTTTCTGGAAGTCGGGAATGCGTTTAGAAACCTATAAAAATATTTTAATCAAAAGTTGAATTGAAAATTAAAACCATGCAGGACAGCTGAACTAAAAGATATTATTCCTAAAAATCGAACCCTATTATTTCCCTTTTTATTGTATAAGGGAATGGTTTGTGTTCAGATTAATGCAATAATTTTTTAATACTAAAATTTGTATGTTAACTCTATATTGCATGATGATGATTATATTAATATTCTCATTCATTTAATTTTTTTATATAATTTTAATTATTTTAATTTATAATAATTATTTATTTTATTATTTAATATAATTTTATTTTAATAATTTTTATTTATTAATTCTTAATTTTGTTATTTTTTTTAATGGCATAGGAGCTTACGCATAATGGAGTTTTTGTTTTTTATAATTGAGAGAATTTTTAAACGAGTTTTGATTTCATTATTGCTTCAGAAATTAATTTTAAATAGCTAAACTGACAAGTTAATATTTGCAAAGTATTCTACTATTTGTTTACATTGAATTGTTGTTGAATATAAGATAAAATTGTTGTTGAAATATAAGATAAAATTATGCAATATGGGGTTAAATTATATTAATTTTATTTGTAGAAGAATCTGTTATTAATGTGAAAGTTTTTCAAACTGTTATTGTAAATTTCCCTTACATTTGTTATTTAAAAGAAATGAAAAAAAAGAATATATAAAAAAATCTGAATGAAATTGAAAAAAAAATGAAATAAAAAATATTAAAGAAATATTAAAAAGAAAAATAGTAAAAAATAAAAAAAAAATTATGGTAAAGATGAAATAAAAAAATTGAAGAAAAATAAAAAAGAAACATTAATAAATAAAAAAAATGATGGAAAAAAAATGAAAAAAAAAGTGATGTAAGAAAAGAAAAAAAAAACTTTAAAAAAGTGCAAAAGAAAAAAATATTTAAAAAAAAAGAAAATGAAAATGAAAAAAAAATATTTAAAAAAAAAAGAAAATGAAAATGAAAAAAAAATCTTTTTTAAACGCTTAATCTTGTAACCTGTATATATTTTGATATTTCCATTTTATTAATTTATGTTGCATAAATTTTGTTCATAGTATATAAAATATTCCTTATATTGATATTTTCTGTTTATGTTACTTATAATATGACACTTGCAGCACATTGACTGTTGTGAAAATTTTGAATAATTGCATGTGATAAAGTTTAATGATTGTTTGTAATTACTATGCCTTCAAATCAACAGATCATTTAATATATGTAAATCTTGTTATTATTAGAATTTCTTATGCCAGCATTGTGATTCTTTCTTATTGCTAGTTGATATGCTGATATATACATATATATAATAATTTGTTTACAGAAATGGTGCGAATATACAAGTATTCATTCCTTGCATTTTTAGGCATTAAGTCAATCAATATATTGTTTGAACCAAAAATCAATCATTTTAGTATTAAACACTTAAATTTAAACTTTTCAAACAGTGATTCTGGAAATAAATTGCATTTATTGCATATGTTTAATGTCTTGTTATGTAGCATTTTTTTTGCTCCCTGCACATTTGTGCATTGTGTGCGTATTTTATTTAATTAAATAATTTTTTTTGAAATTTTGTACGTTAAATAAAAAACTGAAAAAATATTGATACACTAAATTTTATTAAACGAGATCATTTACCTTTTAAATGTATCATTATCATATAAATGTCTCTTTTGAAATGTTAGTAAATTTTAGAAACTAAGTTTTAATGTCAATATGACATTCAGTTTTCAGGATTTGTTGAGCAAACTGACTTTCGGTAACTTAACTATATTTATTAAATAATTGTAAATGTGACGCGAATATATATGATTCGTGTTTGATGATGTGCTGTAAGTAATAATGAACCACCCGCTTCAGCCTTGCTAGAAAAAGTTACGCTGAATTGCATAATGTGGTTTTATTTTAACGACTAACTTAAAACCAGCTGGTATAATTGTAAAATGTTTGAAATTTACTGGTCATAACTGTGGAAAAAATTTCACTTAAGATAACAAAATTAAGGATTCTTTGAAGCTCGGATAAATCTAATTTTTATTAAGCTGCGTATGTCATGTATTTTAAATATATTTAAAATATCGGAGGAATTTTTAGTTTTGTTCACTGCAAAAATGCAATTTGCTTACCTGCTGTTAGAAACGAATATTGATTCGTCAGTAGAATGTTTTTTTTCTTGACTTAAATTCAGCTTGTGAAATTATTAGTCACAATTTAACAAAATTTTCCCTCGAAATATTATATTGCTGCAGTAGATTTGAATGATATAATAATAATAATAATATTTAAACTGAGTCTCGTCCTAGAATTTGGGTTACTTCATGTTTATTTTTAAAAACAATACCCTTCAGGCTGTATACTGAAAAGCCAAATTTGCGATAAAATCGTTAATAATTTATTAATGCCAAATTCAGACCTGTTGTGAAGTCGATCAACAGTTGATTTTAAACTTTTTAGTCTTCAAAATAATTTTAAAGACGAAAAGATTCTCTTCAAGGTTTAAAAAACGTTTTAAAAATTAATTACCTGTATGCAGTTATGTACACATATATTTTATAATTTAGTTGTCGAAAGATTGTTTTATCTCATTTAAGTAACTGAAAATTGAAAACATTGACTTCCATATTTTTGTATGTCGTTGTAATACTTAAGTTGCCAAGATTTGCGAAATTGAAAACTTTACTTTGTTATTTTTTTTGAGTAGCCTATGGAAAAATTTTACAAATGGGCAATCAGCCAATGATTTGATCCAGTTTTTGCTTCATGTGTCTTTTTGTATGTAATAAAGTTTTGTCCTTTAAAAAAAGGACCAATTAATTTTTTGACAAGATATAAATCTTCTTCAAACTATAATACAATAAATAATTCAAAACATTGTTCTGATTTAAACAGTTTTGTTGAAATGTTTCACAATGAAAATATTTATTCAAATTTTTATACCTCGGAATAATTATTTCATTTTTAAAATTTGATCACTATTGAATTGCAGTTGATTTAAGTATTCATTGGCAAACGATCTTCTTTTTTATTTCCCTTCCTCGCAGGAATTAAATGGTAGTATCGCATTTAACTAAATAGTGCTGACAAATTTAAATCGATAAAAAAAAATTCACTGGGTGGAATTGCTGCTCTTTAAATTAGTTGCTTAAAGCATTTAAGACTCCATTTATAAAATGAGATGATTAAGTTCGAATGGGAATATATTTTAAAATATGTAACTGGGCTAATTTTCCGATATTTTGAAAAATTCAACAAATGCAGTCGATTTATTTTTTGGAATAGCTCGGCGAACTGATAATTATAAGTATCTAAATATGCATTTATCCGCATATAATTTTGCTAAAAGTTTTGAGGATAAGGATACATTTCAAAATGAGGTTGTTTTTAATATTCTATTTGTCTTAACAAAATTCCTCAATAATTTCAAACTATTTTATATTATTCTTTTTGTACATTAGATATGAAAAGTAGGTAAACTTCCTATAATTCATATATTTGAAAAATAATTTTTGCTATGTCCTTAAATGAGCTTATTAAATCAACAAAAAATTAGCTAAAAATTTACATACAAAATCATTGTTTAAAAGTTCTGAAGAATCGCAAATTTCTATAAAACTTGTTGCAGAACTATTCAAATTCCATAATGTGTTTATGAAATAGTTTTGTTCTGATGGCAACCATATATGCATTTGAATAGGCTCGAGCAAAATCATTTATAGTGGAAACGCGCATTTTCAATTAAAATGAGTCAATCTGAATAATTCGGAGTACTGAAGTTCCAAAATGTATGTATTTAAGTACTTTAACATTTCAATTTAATCGTTTTTTATCATGTCAGAACATGATGATGTTTTTGGGATGAGGTTTTCGGCGTCAACAAAAATCCATTGGCGAAAAATAAAAATTTTATTAACTGCACGAGCATCTCAAAGAATCAGCTTTTAATAGCGTGTTGCATTACATTTACAAAAGCTCTGATTTTAAAAAAATAAGTTAATGGCTGCTGCAAATAAAACGTAGAAAAGATGTCATTTTGAGCACGTGATTATATGAAAGGAAATAAGTAGGAAATGTGATATTTTTTTAAACAATAAATGCGAGACAAAGTTTTTGGGATCGTTTGCAATACTAAAGTGACTCCTTCAATGAAACAACTAAAAGGAATACCAATTTTACTTGCACGAGCACGTGATGCTTGGCCGTTCGAGAAATGATGTTCTGACACGATTCATTGAAATATGCATAGCAGATTTAATTTTAATCTTTATTTTTTTTTTTTGCGTTTAATACTTAAATCTATCAATAATAGAAAAAAAATCAAGGAGGAACAAGTTAACTTCTTTACATCTAGAGAAATGACATTTTAAGACTATATTTTGTCATTTTAGTTTTTATCAATGCTAACAATATGAGGAAATTTTCCTCATACGATTTGAAAGGATTTTTGAAAAGCACTGCGACATTTATATTAAATCGATGGTATAAATCTTTTTTGTTAAAAATATATCGGAAAATAGCGAAAGCTTAGATAAATATTTTCAAAGATATTTCTACATAAATAAAATAATTCCGGTCAATACGAAGATTTTGTGCATGCATTTTAATTTTACTCTTAAATTTGTTCAATCGCAGTTCTATAAATGAGTGAAAACGAGTAAGAAATGCGGAAAGAATAATTCAGAAAATGTAGTTTTAATTTTGCTGACACCTGAGACATATAATGAACTTACGAATTGTACCCAAAATCAATTAAGTTATTTATCTGAATTTTTCAAAAATAAATTCTTTCAAGATTTTCTTGTTTGTGCTTTCATTAAGTTAAAGCAAAATTTTCAAAAATAACTTTCTTCTTTACTCGAAAGGAATAAGACGCTGTTGTTTGGAAAATAAACTAGGGTTTGTGAGTGATACCCATTTTGTGCGTGTGTATCTTTTACTAACTTCGGAAACGGAAAGTGACCTCATAGTTAAATTGTAACTCCCGGCAGCCTATATTCAAAATAAAATTCTTGCCCTTATCACTGCTTGGAAACTACGCACAATTATCTTATTATTTGGTATTTTAAAATCTAATATTGCAAAAATTGTTTCCATACGCATTATATAATATATATATTTTTTCATTTTGAATTATTAAAATCTGAAGATCTGAACTGAAGAGGTTGAATAATGTTTTCATAATTTAATGCAATATTTCATCTGTAGAGAAGTACAAAGGAGTATTAATTCTCTTGGAGAAAAGAAACAAAAGCAATTCGAATCCTTAAAATCAATTAGTTGCTTTGAAAGAGGAGGTAAACAAAAATTAATTTCTGAAATTTATAAATTATTTTAGGTTATCGGCACTATAAAAGTATAGACTTGGCAATTTCTGCTTGCCCTTTTTCGTTTTTTTTCATAATTTGTGACTGCAATAAATAAGATATTGAATAGATGTGACAGAAAAGCTCTTACTTTACACGTTTGAAGTCCTGCATTCGTCTACAGAATCTTGAAAATGACAAAATTTTCTGCTCTTATTTCTTTTAAATAATTAAAAGTCAGCTAGATAATTGTCACTTTAAGAAATGTAGAGACTAGTGATTTTTAAAAGCATTTAAATCAAATCAAATCAAATTTTTAAGTGTGAGTTATCAACTCTTCCTTAAAATGGAAATATTTATGAAAATATTTCTGGCTTTTTAAAAATCTGGAAGCATTTTTTAGTTATTAAATTACTGTCAGTTATGATGATTCGTTCCCAATTTTCTGCCCTCTAAAGTCAATTTGTCAGGTTACGTACGAAACTATTTAAAATCTGTTCACCGTCGTTAGGGGTAAAACCTTTTAACTTCCCATATGGAAACGAATTCTGTTTCTCTACTGCATTCTGAAATATATAATGCTTGTGAATGGACGAATTCAAGTGATCAATTCAATATATGTGTGGATTCTTGTATTCGCTCCATACTTGTTGAATAGATGAGGGCACTAGTATTCCATTAGCCACTGCTTTCGAGCTCATGTTCCATGTCAACGATTTTTTCGTCTAGTTTTCATTGTCGATTTAGACTTGGTCGCTATTATTTTCATTTTGATATTATTAAAAAAAATCCTGCTTAAAAAAATATTTTTGCATACTTTGTGTTCGATAATTAGCTTAGTCTGATTATATTTCATTTTAGAAATCAAATGGCCCTTTTCGGATACTTCAGATATATAGCTGCCGCATATCTTCCCTGTGTAGAATTCCAAAATGAATATTTATATTATAATACGATGCTTTAAAATTTAGAAATTTTTGTTCATTTGTTATTGTTTTTCATAAAATCATATCCCTCCATGTTTTTACAGTTATTTAAAATAATGGAAACGACTCTATTTCTATAATTGTACTATCGAATGTGCAATTTAATCGCATCGCAAACAAATAATTCTTAAATGATGCTTTGTAATAAAATATCTAGAAATTAAATAGCCTCTATGATTTTATGAATGATTACAGGAAATAAAAAAAATTCATTTTCACAGTAATTAAGCATTTTTCTCTTAATATTTCGTTATCGCTGCAGCTCAGTGATTAAAGAATCGTGGGTTTCGAATATCTGCCCATTCTAGCAGATATTCGTAGTATATGCGAGTCAGATGCATGTTTCATAATTTTGATGGATCAAATGCCTTTGTTTCGACTGTTAAAACTTGTTAATGTCTTCGTATGGAATTATTTTTCATTTTAACTGTTTCTGATTTACCATTTGAGTTATACAGTTATTAACTGAATCGCGTTAATCCAAGTTCGCCTTTTGCTGATTTTACTGAAAATCGTACTTTTATTCTCTAATCAGCAGCTATGTTCCATCGAAAAATGAAAGAATATTTTATTGTGAAATTGATTTTTTTTTCAAATCGCCTCTTAGGACTTGGACATATGAAAATACTGAAAAATTGGGTTGTACGTTTAACATGCTTCGAGAGAAAAATAATTAGCTTCAGGTGCACTTGTTTTGTTTTTGAATCGGTCCAATCCACTAAGATGTTTTAGAAACCAATTTTTAACTAATCTGAGGTTTAATACTACATTTTTTTATACAACTGAATTTGATGTGCTTGAATTAAAAGCTTTTTTCAGTTAGTAACGTTTCCAAAGTTGAACTTGCTTTTAGTTTCATTCAAAGTTTTTTAGAAAACTAATAACTGAGTGCTTTCATTTTTAAATAATAATACTTGCATATAATACTATATTTGACATTGAGTAATTAAAATTAAACAAATAAAAAAAACATTTTTTCAATTTTTTGAATATTGATGATGTAATGACTTGAAATTTTAAAATAATATCGATGGAAACTTAATTATTCATCATTTGTGAATGATGGTTATCACACTTAAGAAATCTATCTATTTTATTTTCTATTATAATAAAAATGGTATTTATAAATGTACCTTTATTAGCATATATTAGTCCCTCGCGAAGAAATGATGTAAATTTCTTGGATAGAAACCAAAATAAAAGGCCCAGTGAAAAGTTGACCTTTTTTTATTTGTCATTATTTAGAGTTGTGGTAGTTGGTAGCCTAATTGTTATTCAATAAAGAGATGTTAATTTTAGTCATTATTCAGGCATCCTATGCATGAATCTTTTTCCAAAGTAATTTTTCTTAATCTTTTGAATTCAAAAGTAATTTGGAGATAAAAATATCCAAAATCTTTTTAAAGTCTAAATTTTAGATGGAAACGGGTGATTTTCTTCTTTATATTATCGTATTCTTAGTATTATTTATTCTCGTCTTCCTTCATCTCACTCGGGACGAATAGTTGAATAGGACAGCAAGAAAATCTAGTGATTAATTGGTTCACAGATTTTAATTCCAAATAGAAAAAAAATTGAAGGTGGATGATTTAGTGAAGTTGAAGGTTTTGTCTCTTTAGTGCATATTATCTCCACTAGCCCACATGCTAATCAACAGTATTTCTACAAGCTATAAGGAAAAAATGAATTAATTTTTTCTACTATTGATTCATAGCGTTTACATAAAAATTACTGATTAATATTAATTAGTTGTGTTGATACACAAAAACTGTTTTAGTTCTTGAACATTAGTTCAACTTGCACCTAGTTGAATGTCTGATCTGCCCATATTTGAAAATATTAAGAAATACAATGAATAGATTTGTTGGATTACATTAATTTGGTTGTTAGTCTATCATAGAAAATATCTTTTTATTTTCGAAAGAAGCTTTAATTAAAAAAATTATATACTTGCAGGCATCTTTTATAAATCAAATTTAACTTCATGTTTTTAATTGTGCTTTGTACTTTATGCCTTTAAAATGAAGCATGGTTTGCAATAATCAAATGAAGTTTTCATAAAGCATGTATTGTCATATTAGAAGAACCTATTGGCTTCTTCTTTTATCGTCGTTTCAAATGAGTCTAAAACTTTAAAATGAAACAAAATTTTCAACTATAAAAAATAAATGTTTAATATTCTGAAGAGGAATTTCTCTACTTATGATGATGTCGTATCACCAGGAAAAGAGGTGGCAATAGTTTCTGAATTCTTGAACACCAGAGGGCAGAAATCAGACTTGGTTTATGTGAAGATGACACATACACAGTCGCTTGCACAACCCATTTTTACAGCGAGAGGGGCTCTCTAGCACACCTCACAGATAAAACAGGGGAAGAACAACCATGCCTGAATCAGGACTCGGACTCGGGACGCCCCAATCCCGGGTAAGATGCTCCAAGCCAGGTCGCTGGTGAATTTCGCTACCCAAATCCTTTTCCCATATCCCAGTAAATATATTTCCTATATCCTATTTTTATATTTTCACTATTAATGCTTCATCATTGGCGTGGAGATGAATTTTCAATGAGACACCAATCTGTAAGTGGAATTTCCCTCAACGAGTTAACAAATAGATGAAAATAATATTTTAGTTCCCTCTAAGTCAATAGAACTTCGATTAAAGCTGGACTACTAGCTTCTATATAATCCCAGTAAATACCATTGCTATTCTCTGTAAATCTAATATAAATTTATCAAGCACTAAAACTAGCCATTATTATGAACTAAATAATTGCAGAATGAGTTTGCATAGTGGTCAGTGGCGTAAAGTTATGTTTCGTATGAGATTAATGATCTTCCTGTCCCTCCCCTCTTTATATTTGCCTTATCTCCTCTAATGCTGTAAACGGAATAATCCGCACAGCTCACCAGGAATTTTTAAGTATTAGTTGATATCGAATAATGGGTTCTTGTTTAATCTCAACAACCATAACAAGATTCTTGAGAGTAATAAGAAAAATGCATTAGGATTAGGATGAAAAACGATGGTCATATTGATTTTTAAAAAACCATCAAGTTATTTGTATTTTTTGACCTTTTATATTGTCTATACTTTATCTATAAAATCATTAAATAATGGAAAATTGCCAATGTACAATAAAGTCCAGGGGTACCTGACATTTTGTTAATGAAACGTCTTGAAGGAACGAAGTTTGAGACATATTCAGGTCTGTAACACAAATGGATTGGCAAAAGTATATTTAAACCTTGTAGTCAGTGGCAATATCTGAAAGCGGTAAAAAATTGCATCTCATTACGCTCCTTTAAATAGTTTTGCACAACGATAGAACGGGCATAGATAGTATTATCTCATCTGCCCATTATCCAGAATTGTGAATTCCGTTCGGCATAGGTTTACCTATGAAGACGTATGACATTTAATTTAGCACTGTATGGCCAATAAACTCAAAATAAACCGTTCCATATGCCCATATCAAACTAAATCATTTCGAATTGATCACAAGTTAATATTTTCGCATACTAAGATGCGTCTAAATGCATTTCGAACGGCTAAATTTTTGAAATTTCTAAATTTAAGCAATCAACTGTAATTTTAAATATTCAATGAATGACAGTATTAGGAAATTAAAAGTAAAAAAAAAATTATAAATGTTTCAATATCACGAATAGCCTTTCTGTTATAATAGAGCTGGAACTAATAATTAATGTCCTTAATCGGATGAGTCATCTAGTAAGGATATTAAGTAAATTAGAAACTTAAGGGCTTAATGTAATTAAGTTAAGCCGTAAAAATCCTACTGCTTCTTAATGTTAGGTAATTCATCTAATTGACCTATCAACAATAAAATTTACTCAAGGTTCTAAATTTTTCATTAAATTATTTAACTAAAGTCTTCCAGTGAACAGAAGTATATAAGACTAGTGGATCACCAGATTAGTGAGGCTTACTGTGCAATATATTATACAGAAAATTTATTATACATACTTCAAAATATAATGAGAAGTGTATTATTAACTTCGTTACAAGGACCCTGAGATCGGTTTGAAATGGCTGGTTTCCCGTTTAAAATTTTCCACTCGTCTTTCTAAAAACAAAAGGAGCTTGGCTACAAGCATTCACAATATTTATAATTTGTCGAAACTACTTCTGTGTTAAGGACTCTGTATCGGAGTGATCGGAGGGTTGAGAGCTAAGTTAAGTCACGTGCAGATAGTGGAATCAAAATACCAATTTATTATTTTAATCTTCAGTTCTTGCCACTGACTATATTTTTTCTTCACGAAGCCTTTTTGGAAAAATGCACGAGGCAGTAACCCCACCCTCCTCTCTACGTCACTGACCGTTACCATAGAGATATATCGTTCAAATATAATCAATCCACTTGTACGTAATAAACATTCATCGCATTTCATTTGCTGAACGGAGATGCACGAACAGAGACCGTGTTCTGCCGAACACTGTGGGATTCGTTCCCAGTCCCAAGGAATGTCGTGTTGGGGGAATCTCTTGAAACGCTCGAAGAACGATAGTGACGGGGCAGAGCTGGAAGTCGAATCGAGTCGTTGATCAAAGGGTTGGGACCTCTCAGCATTGTACATGTGCAGTTCGGTAAATGTGTTAAAAATTCATTGTTTGCATATGTATATCTTTAATATAACTTCATTATGAACATTTGAATTGTGATTGCAAGATTTTGACAATACTTTATAGTAGACAATCTTACAACGAGATTATGAACCGCGTGTTTAATGACTACGCGTTATACTCACATTTTATTACTAAATTATCAACTATGTAGACTTTTGTAAATGAATTCGCCCAACAGTCTAAATCCGAATATTCATACAAAGCAAGACTACTTAATCTCGTTGTAGGAAAATCTGCATGTATGATGTTTCATTCGTAAATTTAGATCCTAGTTTTGCAATAAGGAACTATCATTCAACTGATTTCGGGTGTGCTAAGAAAACTCATCATGCAAAGTTAGTCAGCTGCGATTAGTTGGACATTAGACTAACTATTATGTAGTCATTTTCAAAATTAAGTATAACATTTATTAATTTATGAAACTACAAAAAATAAGTGCATTGTTAGTTCCTCATTTCAAAACTGCTTTACAGGGAAAAAAATACTGTTATAGTCGAAATGCTCAAGGAGAATTTTCGTGGTAAGTTAGATAACAGCTTCTTTAACTTTATCGTAATCCTACTTACTCTAAAAATTCTCACAATGTTTTCTTTTCTATATCCTTTCTGTTTACAAACAAAATCAAGAAAGTAGTTTTGGTTTAAAATATTTTATTAAAATTAACTGATAAACTTTATTTAAACTGAATTACTTTTTAAAATAATTGTCATTTTTGTGTTCCTAATTTTTCATATTTGTTATTGAGGTAAGATTTTCCAGTTAAAAAAAGATTTAAGTGTTAAATTTAAATAAGCCTGCCCTAATGCTTCAAATAGAAACTAATTTATTTAGTTAATAACAATTACGAAGGTGGTGCAATAAGTAAGTACGAGTTTGACGATTTATTAATGAATTTGATTAACAAATATTTTATAAAGACCAAAAGTGAAAATTTAAAATGGAATCTTTAAGAAATAAGCGACTCATTTAATATTAAGTGAAAGTTCTTACGATGTGAGGGCACCATAACTTTTATCTTTAATTTTTATAATTTTATACTTAATTTCTTTTTAATCAAAATATTAATAATATCTAGAAATCCATAATGTTCTATTACAATATTTAATACAAAAGTGTATGTTTAATACCTGGCTTGTCGAGTAGAATAAAACAAAAAGGTGTCATAAACATTTTGAATGATCCAATTTTATTTGAAAAAGTCCAAGTTTTGATTAAGCAATATTAAAATCAACGTTTCCACGTTTCAATCGTCACATAGAATTATCAGATGACAGCTCAGAAGAAAAAAAGAAGGTAAGTTAATAAATCAGAATTGGTTTATGAAAATGGTAAAGTAAACTACTGAATAGACTCCCCCTCCCCTCTGAATTTTCGAGTCTGAAACACTCAGAATTTTTCTTTATAGTATTTTCTGAGTAGTATAATTAAGTACTATAATTTCGTTTATGTAAATCGCACATAACTCTTAACTTCCGTACTTCGAAAAAAAAAAAGATTTACAGATTCGTGCGATTCGATCTTTTCCATACTTGGCTCACTTTTGAACAATAGCGTCAGCATTTTCTAGCAGTGCGCATAAATTTTCAAACATTTATAATTTTGCTGTGTAGTTTTAAATTATTTCTACATTTTTTTATTTGGGGTTAATTGAATCGCATTATCTTAACTGTTAGTTCGAAATTAACGCTTTCTTTTCATTCAATCAAATTTGTTAACCTTGTACTCTATAATGGCGTGTCTGATACGTGCATGAATTAGTGAATTTTTTTATTAAATAGTCAATGTGTTACTCATTTAACCCTGCTATTCTGTTCATACTTCCTGCAAATATGTAGCATTCGGGTCAATATGACCCGATTCAGAAAACTGAACTTTCTTGCTGTCAATGGCAAGTGCCATTTAATAAATGGTTTAAAACAATAACAATAAAAGTTTAAAAACACATCTAATTATATGAAACATCTATAAAAATAGCAAAAAATATTTGAAATAGAAACAAATTTACAATTACAATATTAAAGCATCTACAAAAATAGTAGAAAAACATATTCGAAATTGAATCATACCTTTACTTACAATTTTAGCAGTAATATCGTACATGAGATTTGCAAGTTTGGTTCTTACAATTACAGCATAACATATTACTTCAGTTGTCTTTTCTTGATGGACAGAGTTAGCACCTTTCACGTTTGATATACGTCGAAAATATTATCACCAGGCCCCGATGGAACGTTTTTTTCTCTGTATTCTTTTCACAAATGCCTTTTTTGTTAGCCTTCACTATTTGGTAAGAGTCATCTTGCTTCAGTGGGTGGAAAATAGAGTGGTTTTCTCCCAAAGATAGCCTTCGTTTAGTCGATTTATTTTCGTGCCATTCCCTATGCTCTGATGTCCATAGAACAAAATCACTTTATTCAAAAGTAGCTGCATGTAATTGCATATTATCATGGGCCAGCAATTTGCTTTTACTTTTACGAGTGTTTGTATTTAAAAGTTGATCAAGAGTATTCACCGTTCCTTTGCTCGAATTATAATATGAAATCATTAATGCATTTTTGTTGTCAAGTCTGTAGCTAACTTCTTTGTCACGATGCAAAGTGTTCATATGAATAACCTTGTTCCATTTTGGGATGTAGTTTACAACCCTTGTCTTCTGTAAAATAAAATAATAAGCTATGAACTTCTTTGTTAGGTATTTCTTCGGAAAGCTGATTCCTTTATTCTAATGAGAATGAGAATGAGTTTAGTCTATTTCTATTTTAGAAGTTGTCATAAATTGTAAGACGTGAAAGAATTATCACATGTAATAGTGTGCCTCGAATACCCATAAGTAAGATCGCACACTACTCGCATTCATTGATTTTTCTCTGTCTCTGACCCTTCTTCTTTTTCAATGTAAATTTATATTTTCCGTATATATGAAGTTTTACTGTCACAAAGTCTGGATTTTGATGCCATACTTGGCCTATACTGTTTGAAAGGACATAGACCACAATACCCTAGTATTTTTTTCATCTACTGTAATATTTTCCTTAGGATCATATAATTTTGGTAGAATTTCTGTCCACTTTTCCAAGATCTCGCGCTGCCAATAATTTATCCAAATTTCTTCCTTCTTGACAAATGGATTAATCATCAAAATGAATAACTCTCAATGATTGAGCAGAATGCTTCACGGGACATTGCTTCATGAAATATAATTGATAGTTTCTTTATCCCATTGATTTTCCATTTTTCCACTCCACCACATGATCCAACAATTCTTTTTCTCCCTCAGCATTAAGCCATTTTTATGATTTCGTTTTCAATTGTAAAGTTTAATACTACCACAAATACACTTTTTACATCTGATATTCTTGCTGATGCATATCTTGTGACCTCTGGAGTAGTTTTTGTAATCGAGGCATCTGTTGATTGAGAAGAATGTGGCAGAGGATCCAACTTGCACTTTATTTCACGGTTCTTGATCCAAATACTTTCTTTATAGTTCATTTGTTGAATATCGGTATCAAAATTGCCGATAGAACTTTCCCTCTCAATTTCATCACTTGTATGATTTTCATACTCGGATTCTTCTTCTTCGCTTCTAGAAATTAAATAAGTTCAATTTTTAGTATAACCAAATCAGCGTCACGTAATTTTAAGCTATTCTCTAGCATTCACAGGCACGACTTTTTTACAGTGTATTAGGAAGTGAAATGCAGCAGAAAAGTGAAATAAGAGCAAATAAGTATACTGTATAAAATAAGAAATACAGTGAAATAAGTGCAAATAGAAAGGCCCCTTGCAAAATCAACTTTTTGACGCTGCATGTGCTCTTTTGTCATGTGACCAAACACACACGCCAATAAAACTGGTTTTGAAAACGGATAAAAATAGAGAAACTATTGTCTTATTCTTTTCTTTATAATTATTCCAAACAAAAGTGAGAATGTATGAGTAAAAATAGATTTTTTGTATTGGGTTATATTGACCCAAATGATACATTAATTTTAAATTGGAAAATATTCCTTCGAAATACATATAAACACATTCCTCTAGCAATACATATATACCAAAAATGTCTAGAAGTTTCATGAAAATATCTCTGAACAATATTTTTTACGATATTTTTATATTGATTTTCTGATATTTGTCATACAGACCCGAGTAGAACAGCAAGGTTTAAACTCCATAATCACTTGATACAGTCTTAATATCTCATACAACCTACCTTTTCATGGAGATTTAAATAAAAAATGTCTCAAATAAGGCCGTCATCTAACCAGGAGATCAAATAAGTGCATAGGTGCAAAGTTTAACGGCTTTTTATACAGTTATTAAAATCAATAAAAGAAACTGATACTTTCTTTGGAAGGAAAGATATTCCGATCCTTGAATTGTTTATGGATCCCTACAGGGTTGAATCCGGCACTGTTATGAGTATATAATCTAATTTTAAATAAATAGTATAAACTGAGCTTTTTTCTCTAAATAACAACTTAAGTGCATTTGACATTTTTTTTTAAAAAAATAAAAACTGACGTTTGTGATTGACAAATTTTTTAATACCAATAAGAAAGAATTCAAACTCGTCATGACGAAGATTGATAATACCGGTGAACAATAAATGAATGAAAATTAATTTTATTGCCTTAAAAGATTGAAACAAAAGGGTTTTATAAGCTAATCTAATGTGAGGCATTGTTTGCAAACTTTTAATTAGGTGAAGGAAATTGTATAATTTTTGGGTTTTATTCAAAAAATATGAAACGGCAATTTTCTTCTACAAATAGTGAATAGTTTTATGATGAGTTTTAAATACTTATCCTATTTTGAATAAAATCCTGGGATTGATCGTGTATCGGTCTGTGCATTCTTGGATGTGTTGATGCAATAATTCAAAAATATATAAAATAAATCAAAATTTTTTTGCAAATTCAGTCAATTGTTAATGTCTATAAAATTTTGGACCCAATCGACCAAAAGAAAGAGTCTACATTCACACTCAATGAAAATAAACCCAAATGCATCGTATTGTTTACATGTTGACAATATTACAGCATTTTTCCCCATAGGATATTCAAATAAAGATTACAATTTTCTATCTTTTAAAGTGTTTGATGAGCTAAAGGAAAAAGTAATGAGCGAGAATTTGAAAAATTCTACAGATATCAACGAAAATGAGCATGAGATTATAAATTACGAAAGTATTTTGAATGGTGAATATCTACGATGTGATAACAGATACTTGTCTTGGTCAACCGCATGAAGACCCATCTACCCGAAAGGGTGTAAGACCTTGAATGTTCGTGTTATCTTCACAAAATACCACCTTTACAGGATGGAAAGAACAAGCGATATGTAATTATTTTCAGTCACTCCCAAAATCTGATAACTGAGTCATACTAAAGGTTTAAAATGTTATATATTTTTGAGGGAAACTTTATCTTATCGTACAACTACTCCAATATTTGTTATATATGTTGCTAATTCTTTTTTTTTTTAATTCTAACTTATAAAACTACGGAGGTTCGTATGCTGGAAGTTGGAGGTTGCCTCAAGACTGAGAACACCCCAGTTGACCAACATTTCCTCTGAATGTTAACAGATGTATCAACCTTATGGAGAATATCTACCTGCTTTAATTTCCTGGTGATACCAGATTAAATCTTAACTTTCTTCGTCTAAGAATGAGCTGAAAAAGTTCCAAGGTAAATGGCATTTCATAATTCTAAATTTTTCTCTTTTGTTTAATTTTTGAGATTTAAATTGTAGCTGTTGTACGACGGGTTCTTGTATAATCCGCATACTGTTAAAGGCGCAAAAAAATTTGATTCTCGTACATTAGAATAAGCAATCCTATATTAACTTTAAAGTGCATTTAAATTTGTGGACTTCATTGGAATCAACTTTTTTATTTTTTATTTTGTAAATTTTTATAATTGACTGTTATTAATGAACTGGTCACATTTAGCGCCCAGATGATTCGCGAGGAGCGCTTCTGAAATTTTTAAATTCAATATTTATGTACCGAGATGTCTTAGCAGCTTCTTCAACAATATATTTTTAAGCTTCAAATTTTGATACTCATAGTAACTCATACTATCATGGAAGCTTTATGATATTCAGTAAATTGTATTATGTAACCCTCGATTCTTATGTTGTCTGTTGTAAGATTTGAATTTATTGATATCAAATTATTAGGAATTTGAAATTATTGATTAATGAAAGATATAAAACTTCAGTAAATATAACTTTTTTCCTGAATTTAAATGTATTTTTAAAAAATTGGAATATTACAAAATCTTCATCTATATATCTGACGAAATGCCAAATCTTTATGCGTACGGCAAAATATTTTTTAAATAATTTCAAGATTTATTAAATAAAAAAAATCTGGTTCAGCAAAATTTAGTTTCACTTTCAAAAGATTTAATTATTGTAAGTAATATTTTTTTGAATTAATGAATGTATTTCATAAAATATTTATTGTCTCAATTTTATATAGACCTCCATTCCGATAAATAATATACAGTAAAACTGCATAAGATAGTTTATTTTTGTCAGATATATAGCCAACTAATTAAATAGTATAAAGCCGCTGTTGAGCGGATATTCTGTAAGTATTAAAATATATTTGCATTGAATAAAACTGAAATATGGAATCAATGATAAACATCACATAAAATTTTATCTCGCTTTTATTATTTTATAGAAGACTAGCCGCCTTTGGTGACCAACCGGTTTGCCAGTATTAATGCTCGCTAAAATTTACAGTTAAAATGTTTGTAATATTTAACTTAAAGTTTTATATTTTTCAACTTCAAGTTATCAGTCATACAATTCACTTATACTATTATGTAGACCTTAAGATGTTCTGTTCATACTCATCTTCTTTCTATACGTGCCACGAAGTTAAAATTAAATAGAAGTGAAAATAAATGAAACTGCAATTTAAAGACTTTTTTTTATTATAACCAGGCTTGATTTTAAATAAAAAAAGTATGAGAAGTGAAATAATTTGCATAACTTTCCACGGATTCATCATAAATTTCAGTTTTTAGTTTTATTTTTATAGGATATATATGCTGTTAATATTTTAATTTATCGGCTTATATTCTTTCAAAGAATTATGAAGTTTAAGTATTAGATAGTTTCTTTATCCTGAAGAATCATACCTACGAATTTTCTTGACACCCCAACTTTTAAATAAATAAATGTTTATATATTTTGCGATCAAATCTGACCAATTTATTAAGTTTTGAATATTACAGTATCAGAAGAATCAACATTTTCATAATCTAGGCCAAACAGTCTTGAGAAATCTTAGAAGATGGTTAGTTTCATTGCGAAGGTCGGTGAAGTGATGTTATATCGTCTATTTATATAGAATAGTGATAGTGGAATTTTCATACACCGGGCTGCTTTAAAGATTGGTGCACTTTATTGGAGTGAAAATCTTTAGGGTATTAAATCGTCAAGAATATTTTGTTAAATCCGATTCCCAGGGCAGAGGACCAATGTACAAATTTTGAATTCGTAAGTACTCAACCTATATTGACTCCATTTACATAACACATAATTATTTCATTATTAAAACACTGATAAAAATGAAAAAGAAAAATAATTTCTTAATCTTGAAAATAATTTGAAAATCGGTTTTTTAGGAAATATTTTCGGATTTCATCGCGATAAAATGCCAAAATTTAGTTTAATTTTAACTAATGCAAATTTCAAATAAATATCTCCGACGTATACATTTTCACCCTCCAAGTATGCATGTGCCAAGTTAGGAAGCTCTAGATTATACGGCCTGGTCTGTAGCACACACACACATATGCGCAAACAAATTCATTTAATTATAAGTCATGGGGAAGTTCCAGGTACTAATTGGAATTTAAATTTCTCGGAATTCATATTTTACCTAATTGGTGGATGGAAAGGTCTAAGATTGTGCGTTTTAATAGAATGGTAAGATTCAAATTTTCATAAATCCGTCATATTTAATGATTAGTTAGTTCGTTGAAATGCAACTTTTTCTGTTTAAAATATTAGAGCCTCAAGAATATTGTTAAGTTTTTAGCGTAACGGGTTCGGATTGAATGGACTTTATTTGAGGACAGCACAAACAAATTTATTTACAGCTATTTACAGGTATATACAGGATGACTTGAAAAAGTAAAACTTCAAAAAACACAATCCAGCAATAATCAGTCACTTACAGCGTAAATACAAGTCTTACGCACAATAAACACGGTTTGCAAAACAGCTATAATATAGCACATCAA
Organism: Argiope argentata; assembly: GCA_026289955.1. Classification (NCBI taxonomy): domain Eukaryota; kingdom Metazoa; phylum Arthropoda; class Arachnida; order Araneae; family Araneidae; genus Argiope; species Argiope argentata. The sequence goes on along the minus strand of JAOUZG010016999.1, from coordinate 6,606,330 downwards.
CAGTCAATCACAGCGAGCTCAATAACACAGCGTTAACAGCAAACGCAAAACACAGCTCACTAATAACAAGCGAAAAGCTACAAGTAAGCGAAACGCTTCTCTCCCCCAAAGAGAGATCCTCTTAACGAATTCACTCACTGACTCCTTTTACGGCAACCATTTCCTTATATAGCCGAACCCGCGCCGCGAGAAGAAACGCGACGCAGCCAGACTTGTCTCGGGGTTACCAGAATATTCTTCGCGCCAAGTCAACTCGGCTGGCACGAAGCACCTTCTGACGCTCCGCCAACGTTTTCACCTCTGGTGAGCGTTCGCCCGCTTGTAACAATATTTTATTAAATATGACTCACAGAGCAGAGTATCAAAAAATTTTTAATTCGTTGTTTATCGGAACATTGATTAATCCGCATTACATAAAATATAGTTTTCTTTCGACCATTTTAATAGTAGTACTAAACAACATTTATGCCTATTTGCAAATTGGCCTTTGGGTCCAGATTTGAATAGATATCTGCTTGAATTAAAACATGATTGCTTTCATGAAGTTGATATATTGAATTAATAAAATATACTGTAAACGATTATAGAAAACTTGCGTTTATTTTTTAGGAAATGTCAAATATTTATTTCATATCCATAGAATGACGTTCCGGAAATTAGGTTTTTCTGGATAATAATTCGCAGTAATAATTAACTTATTTTTCCTCCATTTTACCAAGATGAAAGCACTGACAAAAGATAATTTTTTGCCTTGCTCTGCAGATTAAATTGTTATTTTGAACGAAATAAATTGTTGAAAATATTTATTTAAAATTCCTTATAAATAAAAATTTAATTCGTAGGTTAAAAAAATGATATCATTAAAAAGATAATGTTTTGAATTTTAATTTGATATAAAAATCATTTTTTTGTGATTTTCGGAAGTTGCTGCTAAAAACGTCTGAGTTTTGCTTAATTTTTAGTTGAAGTTTTAATTAACAATTGAATGTTTCTAAACCATTCTCGAATCCACTTGAACACACTTACAAAATTTCATCAAAATGGATCCAGTCTTTTAGAAGTTTAGAAACCATACCCACGCACAGAAGAATTAAGTATATAAAATATGGCACTTCATACTTATTTGATTTCTTAGACACGTGATGTAAATTGCATTTTTATAGCTCTAAATTTTAATAAACAGTACTTTAATCTTTAATTTTTGTCAACGTGATGGCAACACTCATCTGATAAAAGTTAATTTTTTCCCGTACCTGCTTTAAGTGCTTGTACAAGTAAAATTTTGATTTTTTTTTATTTTGTGCGAAATAAATTGTTGAAAAATGTAGTTAAAATAATTTTTAAAAAGTTCATTAAAAGTAGAATTTTTTAATATGAATATTGGTATTATCAAAAAATAACTTTTTCAATTTTATTTCAAAAACCATATACATAATATTTGTTAAATATGGTACTGGATATAGTACTGAATTTTCGGACATTTTCGAGTGAAAATGGCGAAATTTCGCTTCATTTTTAGTTAATAATTAATCCTACAAGAAGATTTTTTTTAAAAAAAAACCGTCCTAAGGTGCACATTTCCGACTTCCAAGACCTCCTACAGTTACCAAATTTGCTAAATGTAGGTCGATTGCTTGTAGAGGTCAAAACACACATACTTTGAGTATATTTTAAAAGTATCGATATGTATAGATTTTAAAAAATCCCAGTGATATATGTAGTCTGAAGAGACACTTATGAACTAGCAATAATTCAATCGATAATTTATGATCCTTATAATGCGATTACATATTCTGGAGAAAACACCACACTGCTTAGTACGGAATGTCATTGAATTTCTGTTTATTATTAATTGTATATTTAAATTTCGAAGTTGAGAAGGTAGGATGTCATTGATGTGGTGTCAACCTCCAGACAGCACTCTCCCTCTATTCGTCACCTGCAGATGGCAGTAGTGGACGATTAGACCAGAAAGCAGGCAAGCGGTAAAAACGGGAGGAGACGCTGCCGTATTCAATTATACCAATTTCTTAGTTCGTTACATTTAGTGTGTTTTCTTCGAGACATGAGTAAAAAACCACGTATACACTCATCATTTTTTATAAGTAAAGTTTGTATGTGTGCGTGTGCTCTACAGGCCAGACCGTTTGATTTAACCTACCAAAGTTGGTTAATATATACCTTGGTAAATGAAATTGTGTACCACGCGATGGTTTTATATATTTATAAAGATATAGCTATTTTAAAAGATAAAACTTCCTCTAGCATTTATTTTTTAGGAAATATTGTACAGGGTTCCCCGAAAAGAATAATCCGATTTCAAAAATTTATATTTAAAAAAATTACGCACAGAAAATTATAATTCAAACACGAATATAACGGGAAAATGTGAGTTTTTGTTTACAAGTGCTCAATATGACTTAATTTCGTTACACGTATGATATCATTACGATATGAAAGTTCTTGTATTTGAGACCAGAGATACACGGTGTAATGTATCTCTGGTCAGTGTTTGTACAGCATCACAAATACGTTTTTTCACTTCATTTACACTTGTAGGTAAAGGTGGTACAAAGATAAAATCCTTCACAAATCCCCAAAGGAAGAAGTCGCATGGGGTTAGATCGGGTGTTCTCGGAGGCCAAATGTGTAGAACCATATCGGATGAACTGCAACCAATCCAACTGTCGGTGGGTTACTTTCATATTTACTGCGAAATTCACGTTGAACAGTGATTGCTGACTCACATTTCGGAAACGAGAGAACACAAAAAGCCTTTTGTTCCATAGATGCCATTTGACGTTCTTTCACAATACAGCAAAATAAGCAAACAACTAGTGCCACCTATCGAGAAAAAATAATAAAAAGTAAAACTCACATATTTTCCCTTTATATTCGTGTTTAAATTATAATTTTCTGTGTGTAATTTTTTAATATATAAGTTTTTGAAATCGGATAATTCTATCCGGTGAACCCTGTATTTCATATTTATTTTATTTAATACAGATATATTATCAGATATTTTCCACTTTTAATTTGCAGTAATAGCTAACTTTGTCGATGTGAGGACTATACGTTGATGGAAACTAATTTTTCACTTGTTTCCGTGCAAGCTCGATTTAAATTTCTGCTAAATAAATTATCGGAAAAATAGTTAACACCTTTTTTAAATCCTATCCTTAAATTTCAATAAATGCATTTATTGCCGATAAGAAAATAAAATTCATTCTTTTTATTATTCTAAATTAAGCAAGACAGCTATTTTGAATTTCAACCGATATTTCCAAAAATTATTTCTTCTGTGCCAAAAACGTGTCGGGTATACGCTAGTATTTAATAAAATATTCTTGGGACATTGGGTCTTTATTTTATATTTAAAAGATTACTCTTTTTCAATCAAAACTAATTGGACTATAAAAATTTTAATGACACTAATTTTTTAAAATTAGCGTTTTTAGACCTTATTATCGATTGTATTGAAGAAAATGCACCGATCAGCAATTGGACTTTACACCAAATATTATGTGAAATAATGAAATTGCTGATTGTCATAAAATAATCATAAGTCATAGTTTTATAGCTTTTAGGTTTGGTCGATGATTGAAACGTTAGATTGTTGAGATTTACTGAAAATGGTTTAAAGGAACGGAAGATTGTAAAATTGAGACATCATAATTGTTTGTACAAATACAATTATTAACTGAAATAAAATACTGTTTACAACGCTTAAATCTATTTTGAAGTAAAACTGAGTTTTATGATGAATTGGAAAAATGTTTATAGAATAATTATTCAAATTACTGCATATATTACTAAAAAGTTATTCTGTGGCACACCTAAGATTACATTGCCGTAAGGATTCATTCTTGTATTATAATTCAAAATATGTTTGATTTTCAGAGATTTTTAAAAGTTTTCGAATTTAATGAAGTTTTATCTCTTCCATTTTCAATTCAATACTCATCTAACATCTAGTATATTTTGTAGTGCTATGATTTTCACTGGAGTTTTTAAAGTTTAGTAAATAAATTGAGGAAAATGTATTTTCTACTAAAACTTTGCAGAAAATAAAGTTCTTTATTAATTTAATTTTATAATTGAGTACTTATATAATATTTTTTCTTAGGAATAATTATCTATACAAAAAGTAAAAAATCAGCACATGGTTAAACTAAAGCCCTTGATAAAATTAGCATTCGAATAGAGTTGTTCCATACATTTAGAGAAAATTCATTGGGATTGCAGGAAGTTTCTCGAAGTTTTTGAAAAAAAACTATTTTAATTAATAAATCAATTAGTTCAAGATTATATAGCTGATGAGACTGTAAAAATATAGTTAAATAACGAAGTGAACTGATTATATTAAAGAGATTAAATACTTGATTTAAATTTTAATGTGAAGCCTTTTCGAAAATGAAATATAAATTAGAAGATTATTAAGTTTCTTTTTTTAGTGATTCTTTGTAATTAAACACACTTAAATCTGAATGTTGTATTAAAAAAATCTTAGAACTTATTTCAATTTTTATGAATAAAGAAAACTCATTAAAGTTTGAATTTATTAAAAATACTTTATTATAAGTGAAATAGAACTTTCATATTAACAGAGGATTCAAAAACATTACCCAATCATTTTTAGCCACCCTCTTCTCCCGTCGAGTTAATGTGATATTCCATTTACTTAAATTGAAATTTGTTATCTCATAAAGACTGAAATCATCAAGACCTCCTTTGTTCAAAAATAAAAAATATATATGCCCAACTTTGCATGCTTTTTTTAATCCTCCTGTTGAATCAAATTATAGTAGTCATTTTATTTGAGCGTTAAAGTAAAAAATGTCCTTTTAAATTTTTTTTTCATTTCAGTGGCAAGTGATGTTGTGTCAACTGAACAGGTTATTTGATATCGCCTTCCGTATACAGGTATATATATTTCTTTTTTAAGATGGTGAGTTTTTCTAAATTGTCCCTTAAATATACGAACTGTTTTTGAGTATTAAATCCTTTAATTTCATAGATAAATATCAGTATAAAACAATCAACGTGCAAATCGGGCGTAAATAACTTACCATGTGAAAGAGATCAAATATTTATAAGATAAAGCTAAATTAAAGTGCAATTCCTTTTATGAGGCAATAAAAATTAAACTATGTGCCATTAATGATATTTTTCTTTATTGAAAATGCAAACTGGACGCATCTGAAAATAGAATTACAAAAGTAGCTAACCCTCCATCATCGTTAACTACTTCGCAAACTGACTATTTGTTAAATAAAATATTTAATCTGAATTAACTTTTTACTATTTAAATGTATCGAGCTTTTCGTATTATTTTAAAATTTATTTTTTTCAGATAATAATTTATATATATGAGGATTCAATAGGCGTCGTCAGTCTTGTTTTATATAACTTGTCTTTAAGATAATTGAACATTGATATAATACAATTTATCACATCGATGAGATGCTGTATAAAAAGATTCTGTTGATATATACTTTTTCTCTTTTCTTTTTGTAAATGAACTGAAGGATAAATATTTTCATAATTTCGAAAAAAATTATATGTTTTAGTGCTCATTTTTGTTGGAATGTTTAAGGAGATGAGTTTACACTTTTCTATTAAACTTAAGAAACGTAAAAATGAAAATTGTTTCGAGGAAAACTTTTTTTGAGTAAATATGTAATTAGGAACATCTTGATCCCTTTTTTCTGACAGATAATGGGTTAATTTGCACCGAAATAACTAAAATTTCATATTCTGAATTTTGTGAAATGCATAATCATTTAAAACTATACGATTTGTGTTATCATTGGAGTATTGGAAACTACGAAAATTTAATACCTTAAATGTATAAATTTAAGTGTTGATTTGTTTCGGCTCAATTTTTTTTTTTTGATGGCTGGGCATAAATAGGATTTGGGATTTTTGGAAACAGGAAAAAGTGAATTAAATACTACGTCTTCGTATTGCACATTCATTCATAAATATATATAATAATTTATAATTAATCCTTAAAAAACTAATTTCTTAATATCTGAAACTTTGGCTTAACGGTAGCTAAATTGCTCTACTTTCCTGTAGAACCAAACTCTATGTTGGCAAATTTCATTCTAAAACTATACAAGTTCAGAATAATTTTTCTAATCTGTAGCTGCACTGCTTTCATTGAAGCTTTTAGAAAGAAACTTTACAACAATTAATTTTTAATCAATATTAATTAAAATAATGGTTTTTAAAAACGAAAATAAAAAATCGTTCCGAGATTGTTACGGCATTATTTTACTTACTTGTTATTAAAGATTTTTTTTTGTTTTTAGGAATCTTTTGTTTGACATCTGGCTGTGGCCGAGTGAAATAAATGCAACAGATCACCTCAACAATTTCACCTTATTGTTGCACCATTTCATTGATTATAGTCTGATGGATCTTTTCCTTTTTCGAGGAGTAAGGCAGTCTGCTGTTATTATTGAACAACGATGGAGATTCTAAACCAGACGTCGTAAGAAGTTGCTGCTCTATGAACAGGTGATTATGTGACATATAAATGCCATGTTGCTTGAAGAAAAGAAAGGAACTTAAAACTGCAAGAGATATATTTTCTGATGGACCGGCAATGTTTGTTTTTGGTAAAAATTCTGGACTGAGGGTTTAAATACGGCCTGTGCATTTTCTGAAGCATATATCGGGGACACTTCATGCAAATTTCTCGCCTATTTATCGTGCCATTCAACCAATTGCCTTTTAATTTGTCACCTAAAGCATCCTTTAGTAAATGCTTTGGTTTTGAATTACGCAAAGTGGTTTGGATAAACAATTGGAAGAAAAGGATTTCAAGAAGGAAGAAAAAGGTGAAATGTGAGACAGAGTAATGGTTTGAAGTAAAAAATATTGGAATTTCCACAGATATAAATATATAAATTTCGGGACATCATCTGTGAATATCCTTGCATATTGTTACATGTTCCTCTGAACTAATTTACCATAGCAGATGCTAAAGAAAAGCCTAACATTTTAATCCTCTAATTGAGATATCGAAAAGTAGAACTACTTCCAGTTGTGGACGCTAGTATGAGGAAATGAGTTATTGACAAGTCTTATTGGGATTTCTGCTGCACGAAAACGTTTTTCATTTCCGAGGCTCATTATTTTGAGGTGTTTTTTCAAAAGGACATTCCGGTTTTCTTTATAAATTGTCATGAACTTGACTCTCTTTAAAAAGGAACTCAGACTGCGGAAAATATTTGTTTGTAGCTTTATTTTATGATAATGTAATTTAATGGTTTTTTAGAAACCTAATATTTATTTTCTGCTTGTAGTTAAACAATTTAAATTTTGCTCTCCCGCAAAAGAAAAGGGAGTTTTTTGAGCAGCCGGAAAGGCCTATTGGACCTTAATCAATCGCATCTAGACGCTAGAAATTTTATGAGCTGGCATGCGACTGCTTAATGGTCAGAAGATAAGGTTGTTTTATTTGTCTCTTTTTTCCTTGACGACAGTAGCTTTTGAAATTTTGATTAGTAATAGTTAGAATGATTACTTAATTTCATGTTTCCACCATTTTTAAAAAAATCGGATACTTTTAGGATTACGAAGCGTCTATTGAATTTTCTCAAAATTTAATATTTAGAATCATTAATCCTTTTTAAAATAATTCTAAATTGATAATTTCGTTAGTTTCATAAAAATATTGGAAAAGACATTTTTTTATGTATTTAAATGTGTTAAATAAGTATTTAAACCAAAGTTTTTCACCTGCATGACAATGTTTTAAAATATTCTGCCGCTGATCGGACTCCAAAAAATGCTAAGGGAACGTATCCAAGATGAAAGCAAATGGTCATTTGTGGTAAATCAGGAAATAGTTGGTGAGTTGTGCTTGCTGAGGACTATTCCAATATATTTACGTTGATTATTGCATCTTTTATTTTCAATTAAATACCAAATATTTATTGTTGATGAGCTCAGCCTGAGAAAAATTTCGTTAGAATTATGGGTTGAACGATGAGGTTGTTTTGATGAATTTAGGCATGAAACTTATAATTATGAAGTGAATATATTCTATTCATTCTCATTTTAATTATATCTCAAATTAGAACTGTATGTTTCGGAACATATTTTGCAAATTATAAGTGTATTTTTAATCAGTACTTGCCGAATTTCAATGAAATCTCGTTATGTGCATAATCTCGACATTTGGTATCGGAATTAAATTGCGGACAATTTCTGTTATATTACAATTTAAAACTTTACACTAATAGTGTACACGGCAGATTGTGAATGTTACTAAATCGGTGTATTTTCGATCTTATTATTTGTTGAAGTAGAAGAAAACTTTTGAAGCATTGGTCTTTTTGACCAAGGCAATGTAATTCGATTTTTGTATGCTAATAATCTGTATAGGAAGTGCCATTTAAGTCTTTTGCCAGAGTATAGTTTATGTAGTGTGATTAAAGGGAGTTTTAAAGGTTTATTAATACAAGATTCGACTTCCTCGTTCTCAGAAAATAATGTTGCATCCTTCCCTAGGATTGATTTAATGATCTTACAATCTGATTACGTAGCTGATCTGGTCACTTTCAATTTATTTTTTTGAAATTTAGAATCGATAATACAACAAAACATGGAAATGTTTTTGAAAACCAGGACATCTTTAAGTTGGTTTGCAACTGAATTGGTGAAATCTTTTAAACAATATACAGTAAATAGAACCGAAGATTTAATGTTATTCAAATTCAGTTCTTCAAAATATTATTGAATAATTATTTTGTTAACATTGTATAAAGTAAGTCTTGAACACAAGTTAATACCCTTTAAATTAATGTTGTAACATTATTCTGCCACTGATAGGCGCTCACAAAAAGGTGAAAAAACACAGCAAAGATGAAAGATTGTGTAATTAGTTTTCGAAGCCAAAGAGCTCTTAAGCGGGTTAGGAGTTGGTAAATTTTGCTTTCGCTGCCTTTCTCAATGAATCTGTATTGAATTGAAACTAATCTAAAATGGTTGCTAATGAGGTTGCGTTGGTGAACTGAGCAATGAAGTAATTTAGAGGAAGAGTAATTAAAATGAGAATAAATAAAATAAAACTTGAACTATATGTTCCGGAGCATAACCATGTGAATTAAAGATGAGGTTTCAATCAGTTTCTCGAGTATAGAAAATGCAATTACCAACTTCCACTGCACTTTTGTTCTGTGCTTAGTATCAAAGTTTGGCATTAGAATTATAGTTGGTTGGTTTTCTATTTTAATTTAAATCTGTAATTGGATTTAAGATAACATTCTTCAGATGTGACAAAAACCACGACTGAATATGATCCTCGCTGATTAATAATTTTTTTTAATAGAATGAAACTTTCGAGCATCGTTGCATTTAACATCGAAATAAAAATCGATTTCTGTAGGATAGTGAACTGATCAGGAAAGGTCATGTAAGTCTTGTCCCAAAACTTTGTCAATTTATGTAGTGGAATTAAAGATGGCCTTAAGATTTGTCATTATTAACAGTAGTAGTAGTACGAGATTCGGAATGCTTGTAAGAGATGTCCTTTTATTCGTATCATTTATAATTTATTACGAATTACTTTTTAGTGGTAGTTAGTCGAATCTGAATGCTTGTGAAATGATATCTAGGTACAGAAATTTCTCAGAATTGCTGAATAAGATATATATCTAAGCTCTCTTTCACTCTGTGATATTTGCTAAACGTTGTGTTCTGACCTCTCTTAAACGGTAAAATTGTAGATTATCTCTGCAGCTCACGTGAAACTGATTTTATATTAAATTCTGCAACTTTTGGCCTTCCTCCATTTGAAAATCAAGGATAGTTAAAATTTCCATTTTAAATCGTATTTTCTGGCACATAAGATCATTCGTAAATGGTTCACGCTTCATCATTTTTTTTTACTTGGAAGCTAGGGTTAATATGTCCGGTTGTTTTTAGGGGTATCTTTTACAAAGTTAAAAAATAGTTCCATTATATTTTTCGATAGTAATTCTATAGATTGAGTTTATTACATAACAATAGTATCTCGATACCTATATGAAACAAATTTGGATGAAATATTTGTTACAGCAGTGACTTGCTTATTCAATATAAATTACGAATTAATAGTTTCCTCTATTATATGAAAGAATTGAAGCGAACACTTAGTGACAATTTGGGTGAATTTTCTATTTTAATTCCGCTTCCACGTTGCTACTGAAATGGACTCATTGGTTTGATTTTTCTTGGGTGGGTGTTATGATTATACCGTTTTCATTCATTATTTGGTGGTTTTAATTTACTTAGGAATCTAAATTCTTTCGGTGGATGTATACTTCAATTAGAAATAAACGCATTATCTATTTATTGATTAATAGAACCTACCTTAAAGATTTAAGTTCAGCTATTTTTAAAGTTTTATTTAAAAAAATTGATTGCAATTCCGATTGAGAAAGATTTGTATCTTGTCTACAACTAGTCGATAATATTTCATAATAAAGCTAGAACGATAGCAGAATTTCCATTCAATATTTGAGGTATTGGAGATGCATTTATGATATATTATGGAAAGATATTGTTGCCAAATTAGCTACGTTTCCCAGACAGGTTCTGTGTGCTTGCAATGAATTCCCTCTTATGTTGGTATTCATAGCATTGATGTCGCTGATCGAATAACCGTGGAAGGTAGTCAACTCTCTAGTCCTCCGTCATCAGTTTTGAAAGTCTCAGAGATTCATTCCATGTTTATTGGAAAAGTAAAATCAGTTTGGAGGATTCCTCCTGAGCACGATTGGTACGCTGCAGAGCGCCCTGGTTTACCTTTGCAGAAAACACGCTCAAAACTTGCCCAGTCTGCCTTAGCTAGGCTAAGGTCTGGCCACAATAGAAGTCTGGTCTTCGATGGTCCTAACAGGACCTTTTCTATTTGCCTTTTATTAGCTATTGCCTCTCCCTCTCATATTATTTCTTGTATCGGTGCCTCTGAGAGGCAATTGTCGGATGAGAGCGAGAGTGTTTTTGATCTTTTGGACTTGGTCTAGGGGTCTAGACCAATGGCATCAGCAGCAGCAACAACAACAACAACAACAAGCCCCTCTCCTTTTCCTTTGATGATATTCCTATCTAGTTTACTGTTTTTCACCTCAAGACTCAATTAGTTCGGGTGTTTGGAAGTCATTTCTTGTATACCCGCTTCTAGCAGGAATCGGTACATTCGTGATTTAAGCGAAGCGTATTAAATTTTAAATTATTGTTATATCTCAATTGTAGAAGATGTATTTAAATGCGTGGGGAACAAACGACTTTAAATAGATTTGTTATTAAATTTGAATGGAATTATTTGGCAAAAGAATCTGCGTAATATTTTCCTGCGACATGATTGATAATGCGTATGTTTGAAATGCATTGGCATAAATAATTTATATAACACAAGTTTATATTGCACAAATGTCTTTGTACTTGCTATTGCTGGAAAGATCAATTTTGGATTTATCTTTTTAAGTTCGGTGGAAGAGGGCTTTCGAATATCTAGTTGATTGATTTGTTGTTGTAGGATAAATATAATTCAGATAAATCTATATTTTACTCATCTCACTTTTAGCCTTCTTAGCGTAATCTCGTTTTCTTTCTAGTGAATTGATAGTAAAATAGTGCAAAATGTTTTAGACTTTTAAAAAAAATTGTAAATTTCTTTCGGTTTGCTTTAAGTTATCGTGCGAAAGGGTTAATTTAAAAATGTGTTGACTGGGCCCAACGAAAGGTAGAAAAAAGTGAATTCGTCAAAAATTCCAGGGTTTAATTTTTGAATAAGAATAATACGAAGTAATAAATTGATTATGGCTTAATGCTCGAATATTTTGTTAGTAAACCAGAAATTGTGGCTTTTTTTTAAATTGAAAAACAGATGAAGGTTTAGAAAGAATTTAAATACCTTTTTTATCTACTGATTAATGATATTTATTAAATGCTGTGCATTTATTTTTAATATTACTATATTTGGCTTTTAAAGGCTGGCTTTAACTTAGATATATGAACACGATACGAATTGTTAGAAATATGATCTTCTATGACAACTAAATCCACTTCTGAACGCTGAAGTCAAATTATTCATGAGACTTGTTTTTCAATGAGATAATTACTTCCAATAGTGATTATTTAGTCTAAAAAGGCTTGGATTTTCCAATTTCGTTGATGTATAATTTCGGTTAAACTAATATTTAGAAATAATCTAGAGTATTTTTCCTATAAAATGATTAACATAGAATTTCTGTATAAGTTTTTTATATAAGATCCAACCAGCTGTAGTTTTTTTGTTTGTTTGTTTACAAGCGAAGTTTAGTAAAAATGCAAACGTAAGTATAATGAGGAAAGGTTTAGAAGTCGTAAATTTATTTCAAAACGGATTTCTATGAAATACCTTGACTTTGATTATTAACTTTTTATTCTAGAGTTTTAAAAAGAAAGCGCAAATGGGGTGGGAGTTGCAATGGTAGCAATGACATTGAGGAAGCTCTCGGAAGTATAAAAATAGGAAGTATAAAAAGAGAAAGCATAACAATGTCAAGATTTCGACAAGTCTCCCCTTCTTTGAAAAACACATTTTCGGTAAACGTTTGTTGGTGAGAAAGATAACTCAAAAATTCTTTAAATAAGCCGTTTGATATTTGGTATACCGTTTTTGCACTTAATTTGCAATTTTCTATAAAGATCCGAGATCTCTGTTCCGAGGTAACTAATTTTAAAACGAAGAGGGACGAATAGAAAATATACGGTACACCGAATTAATCAATATTAAATAAAAATAATTACTTTCGCAATTTCAGTTATTGGGCTAAATACATATTATTTTTAGGAATATATTGACAGTAAACATAGACTAATATAATTTTTTAATTCATATAGTTTCATTTAAAAAAATTAAAGTTCTGTTTTTGAGAATTTAGTCATTGAGAGTATTTTTGAGAATTTTTCAATACATGACCATTCAGCAGAATTGTCGAATTACCCAAGAATTCGTTTAACATTAAAGCTATGAGGGAATTAATACAATATATTTTAAGATAACAATTTAATTTTCTACATTATAAATTTTTTATTGCAATTAGATTCTAATTGATGCATTTTACTGCTTTACAAATTGCTGTAAACTTCCAATAACTCAAGAAATTTTCTTATAAAAGTACATATTTATTAGTTATAAATAAGTAGAAATTTTTTCACTTCCGTAGTCTCAAAATCAAGCATTTGAATTTTTTTTTATATTTATTATGGATGCTTCATCTTTTTTGAGCAAAGAGAGGAACCATTTAGGAAAAATAATCATGTTATAATGAATTTGTAATTCTTTTCAACCGATTATCAAATTTTGACTTCCCTAATTTCATTCGGCTTATAATCAGAACATTTCTTCATCTAAGGAAATTAATGCTCTCTATCTTTTTAATTAAGAAGCAACCATATAAACATTTATACTGTTGTAAGATGTAGCATAAGGATTTTTAATGGATGAAAATTCCGTTTCTAACCTTTAGCAGCTTACATTCCTTACAGATAAGTCATGGATGTGGAACAGTTTTTTAAAAAATGCATAATTTTAAACTACTGTTCTGAATTTTCCAAGTTTCTTAAAAACGGAATTTGCAGAAATTATCTGTCATATATATTTAACTAATTGTATAATAATACATTAATGGAATATTTTTTAGATATAAAATATTCTTTTTAATTTATCTGAATATTTACTTCCTTGGTAAAAAAATAAAGTTTTGTATGAATGTTTTTCCTTTTACATTAACGTTCAACGTTCTTATCTCAAATAAAAACATATAAATTGTCTTTTTATATACTCCTCATTATGTTATGGTTTTTATCCGTTCAATATTCAACTTGGCTTTTTGTATCGATAGCAAATGACGTTTCATAATGTAGAATTCAAATACAAAATCTGTAAGTGTTAAGGTCTTCGTTCAATATCTTGTTTTCATATTTAAAAAAATACACTTCTAAATTTAAAAAAAAAAATTGTTTCTAAAATGTTGGTTTCTTTCAATATTTTGCCATGGAATACACATCACAATTGAAAATTTAAATATTCGAGTTAGCTTCGATACCTGTTTTCTCCGAGCGGAGCTCGGTCACCCGCTGATATTTATATGAATTACACTTTCTTTCAGAATTCAAAAACTAGAGATATTTTACGATTGTACTTCACTTCGGGATAATGCACAGAAAGATGAGCAGTTATTTAGACTCCAAATTTCGCGAATAACCTGAATTCACCTTAATGTAAAATTTCTCCATTCCTCTTTCCTCTTAGCTCTTTTTATGACGAAATAAATACCTTCTGACATATGAACAAAAGCATGTAAGGTTTCAGAATTCAAGAATGGAAGGAAAAAAAGTTATGCGATTTTTTTTTAATGTGCAAGATGGCTATAATTAAACTTACCCTATAAACAGCATCCTATAATGATATAGGAGAATAAATTGCAGTGAAAACGGATATATAAACTGAGACGCTCTCCTGGAATTTCGTGAAAAAATTCACTTACAAAATGCTCATTAGAGGGCGTCTTTTTCGGAAAAACATTATTTTTAACGCATACTGTTTCTGTATTACGTGTTAGTTTAACATTTATTAATTTCTAATTACAGTGTCATCCAACCACATTAAGAAAAGGTAAGGAAAAAAAACAGTCATTTATTTGAAGGGGTAGGACACCAACAACTCAGATTACAGACACAAGAACAGATTAGGAAGAAATTGCAGAAGAGGAGCAGTTGTTAATCGTGTCCAGTTTGATGAATGGAAAAGTGTTCCATGTGACCACCCTCATTCACATGCGAAATTTCAAGTCGCTGGACAAAGTGTGTTCAACAGCAGATGGTAACTCATCAGTTTTAAAGATTCACATATGAAAGGTTATGGAATTCTCTATGCCATTCAACATTGTTGCATAATTTTTGTTTGGTATTCTTAGTAATTTTTCTATATTCCGTTTTGGTCTTTTATTCTGTTTAATTTTGATCTTTTCCAGAAAAGTCGTACTTTTACCGACCTTTTGGAACGAATTCTTTTTTTTTTCGAAATTTTGTGAGTACATAATCTATGTACGGAATTTCGTTGCATTCCGATTGCCCTTTTGCGTTGTAGGATTCTGTTTATTGAAGAAGTTTAATTATAATCACCCTGTATATATATATGTGCTGACTGTCCTCTGGAATCCTTACGCTTCTTCCCATTTGTTAGTTTTAAAGGTTTTCATGAAATAACCTTTAAAACTAACAAATGGGAAAAACAATATT
>JAOUZG010016999.1:6509023-6556042 GCA_026289955.1 Argiope argentata | reverse complement strand
GTCGCAGGAGAATATGCGATTTTATGCAAAAACGAAAGTTAATGAAGTATTCTGAAAAATGTGTTTAAATGATATTTGGATGGGCAATAGGGATTTTTTATTTGGTTGAAAATTTTATTCTAGGTAATGATATTAACTATTAAATTTATCGCTTATTGTATAATTCCATTTCTTATAATTTGAGTTTTAATGCAGTTCTACATCTTGTAAGTCTTACTTGGTTATTATTTTACTGTAAAATCAAATTATTTTCTTTACCAAATTTGTGACACTTAAAAGTAGTAAACAATGTAGCAAGTATTAAACAATGTCAGAAACGGAGAAATTTAATTTAAAAAGAATCTCTTTCCAGAACAATGGATAAATATATTACGTCATCCATCCTTAAAAATCTTAAAAATTATATTTAAAACAGACATTTTAGAAAAAAATATTTTATATATTTTTAATATATATATATATATATATATATATATATATATAAGAATACAAAAAAGTAGATAAAAGGAGTATAAAATTAGCTATGCTTAGAATAATCCATTCATCTAATGATTATTTCTAGTTTTATACAAGAAATGAATTATTTCTTTTATAAGGATCTTTGAAATCCCATCCATAAAACTATGCATTTTGTATAAAAAATATTTACACGAAATCTTTTTTTTTTTCAAAATATGTTTAACAGAAATGAATATAAGAGCTCCTTATTGTATAATGCGTAAAAAATAATCCACTTTTTAAAAAATTATTAATTAAAATTAATCATTCTTCAGTTAATGCTCCATGTTAACTCATGATAAACGCTAGACAATGTTTCTTTGTCAAAAACAGCAAAAACTAAGATAGAATTATCAATAACTGCAATTTGAAATTCAAGTAAAACAAATTGCAATATTTTGTTGGTACCTCAGTTCTGAAAATTTTACCTTGAGCTACTGAAAAATGTATTGAATAATAAAAAACAATATTGTATTCATATTTCTGAAAAATTAATACACGATAGTCTTATTTTTTAATGAATGGGCCAAAAAGACATTGAAGGAGCCAATCGATTTCAATTTTATGTACGATGTTAATATAAAATCTTAAAGTCGGCAATAGGTAAATGTGTTGTGGAAGAGAAATAAATAGAGTAATAGAATCTATAGCGATTGAAAGTAGCGATACGATCCCGCGACGTTAGGACCTGTAGCCGAGTTACATGACCATAATAAAGAATTCGACTTCGGCATCGTAGATGTTATCTGGCTTCTAAAACTAGCACTACAATTCCTTTCAACCTGAAATTACAAATTGTTACAACTCTCCGTATTGGAAATATGCTCCCTCAAAACGGCCTGAGCCGACAGCTCTGAAAGGAAGGAAGGGTATCAGGTGATCACCGACCCTCCAGGAAAAGGAAAGGAAATCCTAGAAACACAAAGCATTCTTCCATTGTATCCCCAGGGTCCCATCTCCTTAACAGGAAAAAATATAAAAGGAGAAATCTGTGAATGGATTGAAAAGTGAATGGATTGGTTATTCTTAGAATTATAGTATTACTTAATTGAATATCACTGAAATCTAGTGGAATAGTGACTTCTCACTTTCCAGTAATTTCACTGTAAAGTGATTAGTCACCCCTCCCCTCAATTGTAACGACCTTAACTTTCCAATATACGCATTTGACAATCCGCTATCTTATGAAGATCAATGTCATTGCCTGTGGCATGAGTCCTTAATGGCCATTCAATTTTGTTTACATCCCTGTCGCTATCTATTGATAGAATTTAGAAATATAGCAGAAATTTTAAATAAATGGCATCTATTTTTAATTTAACCTTTTCAGAAAATTCTTTACTTCAATGAATAAATTAAATAAATAGCATTGAAAACTTTTTTAAAAAATAAGCTGAAATAGATAAATTAATTCGACCACGTGTTTCTTACAGTAGTAAATTAAGTATTAATTATAATTAATAAATTTTTAATTTGTAGCTCTACCCTTATAAGCCAGATAACATCTACGATATCGAAGTCAACTTTTTGGTGTAGTGGCCATGTTACTTGGCTAAGGGCTCTAACATCGCAGGTTTGTGTCGCAACCTTCACTCGCGACATTGGTGACGCTGACAAACGTAACTTTTTGACCTGTCGTGGTGATATCTACCAGCCAACAAAGTCGTCTCTTACTCGACGCGATGCACCAAAGCCGTTTCTCCCTCGACGCACCAACAAACTCACAAGCTCGCCATAACACTTGGCGCTATCAAAGTTCGTCTCTCCTCCGACTCACTGGTGGGGGAGTACTGTGGGGCTAACCTTATAAACCAGATAACATCAATGATACCGAAGTGAACTTTTTGGTGTTGTGGTATTGTTACTCAACAACTGGCTCTACCGTCGCAGTTTTGTATTGCGACATTCACTCGCGGCAAATTTATAATAATAAATAATTTTTAATTAATAATATGATTGAAATAACAAATATTTGGAACAAATATTTAAAAATAGAAATAGCAAAATTATTTGTTACTCAAAAAAAAGGTGGATTATGCATCTCTAGAGCTAATGACTATCATTCCAAAATGCTATCGATATACTGAACAAGAAATATCTTTCCATTATTTCAATATTATCTACATTCTATACTTATCGATAGTGTTGGACTCGGATTTTCCGAACTGCAAATCAGTTTATCGTTCTGGAGTGAACGGTTCATTATTACTTTTAAGCTGTGGCATGAAAACTGCTCAACTCACCGACCGCATGTTTCATGTTTGTAACTTTTTGCCGTTCGAAGTTTGACTATGATATCCAATATTTAATTCATTATCGGTAATTTTAACTTAATTAATTCTTAGAAAATTGGCTCTGTTATAATTTTAGATAATTTCTTGATCATTGTTTTTAAATTTATCGGTAATTTTTTTTGAAATGTTATTTCAGAATGTATTGTAGTGATATTTTTCAGTGAATTTTCATAATTTTGTTTGCCGTTTTGAAATTATATGGACTATTATAATTTTCATGTTTGCTAAATTGTACCATTCATACTATGGACAGTCAGTGACAGTATTCATCAAAATAATCTATTGGTCAGCTGTATTATATAAAATTTTATTTCAGTTTTATTATTTAATGTTTTTCCCCCATTTAGATTGATATATATTCTGCCTGATAGTATAAGGAATAGGTATTCAAGCATGCCAAAGAAAAAGATAACTTATAAAAAAACGTAAGTCTTTATTTTAGCAATTTTTTTAAAATTGCTTTTTTCCTCCAAATATCTTTTAAATGTGATACCATAATTTATAGTTATGGTATCTTTATATAATCTTTTTTTTTCTTATCTTAAATAATTATTTCAGGCCTTGTTTATTTCTTTAATTAATGCAATCTCCTTTCTTATCTGTTTGGAAAATACAAGCAGCTGGGTTCAAATAATTGATTAATCGACCTAACTTGTTATTTCAATTCAGTAACTTGTTATTTAATCAAATTTATCAAGTTTGATGTTTTATTTAAAAATGGCACTTGCATTAATAAGCATCGCAATCAACGAACATATTTAATCATCTCATAGTATTATTAAAATATGCTTTTTGCAGTTTATTAAGTTTCCTAATCAAAATATAAATGTGTTTATGTATATGAAGAAGAAGAAAAATCATTCACTGAAATCAAAACAAGAAGCACAAGTTTTATTTTTAAGTTGTTTATTATTTATTGATGTATATCATTGTAAAGGAGAAGAGGCAGAAGTTCAAATCACTTTATATCCATTTGGCAATCTTTGTAAATTTGATTTAAAAAAAAATATTACTACTAAATTTACTTTCAAAATCTGCAAATAGTTAATGATGAAGAGAACAATTTTTTTACGTCAAATTATCAGCAAGGTAAATAAAAATTCCAAATATCTCTGGAGTAATCAGAAGGATTACATATGACCTTTTTTTAAAATTACAGATAATATGTCACAAGTATTTATTTTAATTTTACTCTAGTTCAAAATAAAT
This sequence comes from Argiope argentata, assembly GCA_026289955.1. Classification (NCBI taxonomy): domain Eukaryota; kingdom Metazoa; phylum Arthropoda; class Arachnida; order Araneae; family Araneidae; genus Argiope; species Argiope argentata. The sequence goes on along the minus strand of JAOUZG010016999.1, from coordinate 6,552,041 downwards.
TAATTAAAGCTTGTTTAATTCATTTTTTTTATTTAAATAGCTTATTTTCTCCAGACCTAAATTACAACTAATAATCAAAATTATTATCTAGAGACAAAATTTAAAGTAATATGAATGTCTTTCCCTTTGCATTATGAGACAGAAATACTGTTACTATGAATGATGAGCCTTTATTGTAATTGGTAATGAATTTATAACATTTCTTGATATTCGTCAAGTTAAGGGACTAATATAATTTTTTAAATCTTTTTTTTTATACTTTTAAAGTTTTGAACTGCAATTATTTTATATCTGTTTGCATAGTGTTATTTGTAGTCAGTGACATTTCAATTTGAATAGCTGACATTATACCCATTTTCAGAGGTTCTTTGTTATAAAAAAAGGTATTTTTTTAAAAAAATCTCTGTTACATTTAGATTTCTTTTTATAATCTAATTTTACAATGGATATATTTAAATTTAATTTAATGGTAATTTTTCCAGAATGCCAATTTCAATTTTTAGTGATTTTAATAATTCATAAATTGCAATATTCTTTAACCAGTGATGAATATATTTCTCTTGTAAGATTTGTTAAAATTAGTATGCATCGTTTTAAAGACAAAATTTGACTGTTACATCTTAAAAACTAAATTATAATTTTTATGTAATTAAAATCAGTTATTTGAATTTTAATATATTTAATAAACATTTTTATCTTATACGCTTGTTTTTATTTAATTACTTTCTAGTTTTGAAGTTGTGGGAAAGGTTGAAGCCTTTTTTACGACTGGAAAAATCCAGGTGAGTTAAATTTTTTATTTAGGTAATCTTTTGAATATCAGAAAATTCTGTGATAGGGATTATTAATTAAATATTTATAACAATATAAAAATATTTCAAAATTTTGTCTAAATATTGTTTTTTTTTTCTTGGACTAATATTGGTTTATTTTATTTTAAGTTTTTAAAAAATGGGAATTCAATTCTCTGTTTGTGTGATGGTCGCTTAAAGCGTTTTGATATTGATGGTGGAAAAACAAGTGATGCTGTAGAAAATGTAAGTAACATTTTTAATTTTGATTTCAAAAATACTCTTAACATTTAATATATATATATATTTAAAAAAACTTTTCATAGAGTTTTTTAAAAAATATATTGATTGCTATTTAAGTAAACTAAAATGGTAAGTTAAATTGAAAAATATTTTAAATGTGATTTTAGTCATTCAGAAAAGTTATTGTTTTTTTACTGTACTGAAAGATTTGTAAAGCATTTGTTATTGAATCTGTACACTAATGGCAAAACACAATAAGTTACTCCCTCCGAAGAATTTTGTGTTCTGTTAACCTAAATTGTGAACTTTTTGCCATCGTTTGATTGCTTTCATGTTTAGGAAACACAGTGTTAAATGTTGAGGCTCTTATAATACTTAGTGGATTACTAAACATCATGTGTTCCTTGAAAAATTGGAATTCAGTCTTAGAGAATATTGCATGTAACAATATATTCTAATGCATGCATTGACAAAAGCAGAATCTTTCACGTGGTAGTAATGTTCAGACAACAGATTGCTGAAGAAATCCTTAATCTGTGTAAACAGTTAAAATATTCTTTTATTTAGTCATATCATATTAAGAGTAGGATGACTATGCTAAGACTGAAAAAACAAGCAACATTCAGCTACATCAGTCCAATAGACAGTTACTCATTTGTCTGAGTTTTTGTAAATAATCAAGATCCATATATAGAAGGAAAAAAAAAATTCACACAAATGTGAGGGAAAGTTAAGTTTTCTTCTATTTTCAAACATTTGACTAAGTAAAATTTGATTTTTTTTAAAAGGACTTCTTAAATGGCAACAGTATAGAATATATGGGAATCAAAGAGTTGCATTGTGAGCCAATCACTAAAGTTATATCAAAAAGTCTATTATCATTGCTATTATAAGTATATCCTTTTTATGCTGAATCACTACTTCTTTGCCTTTGAAAGAAAGACCTGTTGTCAATTTTGTCCCTTATTAATGAAAACTGATGTAGGTTTTGAAATACTGATGCAGCAATAATAGTGCTGGAGAGTTTTTATTTTCAGCCAAGCTCATCAATAGTTGAAAATAGAACTAGATTAAATTAAAATTATAATTTTTAGTACCATTCTTTAGTTTTATAAGCTAACTATTTGGCTTATTAAGTTTTTATGTTCTTATAAATTTTTAAATTAAATAACATGATAATGGTGCAGAAACCTAAAAAAATTGCATAAAAATTATTATAAACCTGTAAAATTTTGTTATTAGCTTTAAAAATAATATTTTCTATTTACAGTAACTGTAAGTTCAACTATCTTTTTTGAAACATTGGTATTGAATTTCTTAGCTAAAACAGCTTAACAATTTTTTGTGACATTCTAAATCTTAAGGTTTTTAGCATGCAAAATGTTGAGAAAGTGATTTATACCATTTTATTATTTAATACACAAACGCTTGTATGATTTTTTATAATATTTATAAAATAAGTGATTATTATTTTTTAAAAACATTTGTAAATATTATCATAAACTTAAAGTAATAAAAAGTTTATGATGTACCAGTCCCCCCCCCCCCAATTTTTAATCATTTATCTTTCAGTATTGAACTGATTCTTTTATGTTAGAAAAAATATTATGGGCAGTCATTCATGTTCAATGCACACCATACAAATGGGGTAGCACTTCATGCTATTTTATTTTTCCCTCTGTCTATTTAATAAAGTTACTAACAGGTACTCCAAACTCTTTACATAGCAAATCTCTTAATTCATGCAAGAGTTGCTAGATTACACCACAATTCTGTATACACCTCAAACTTTCTCATGTCTTCTATATGACAGGTAAAAGCTCTGAAAAGTTGCAATGTTTCTTTACAAACTTCTCATTCCATACAGAGTACTTAAATAATTTGTTTAGTTTATGTAGTCATGCTTTGTTTTAGTATTGTGTGCTCATGAATGAGGGGTTTAAAATGAGCCAAATATAACAAACTCCCATCTCAAAACATGCAAGTATGGTGATGTAGGATTTCAAAGCTTGATGCATTTTCACATTATTATATGTTAACATGATATAAAAGTTTTTTTTAAAAATATATCCTTGATAAATAATTCATTAGGGTTTTAAAAAAGTATTATGAGTTAGGTATTATATCTGTTTGTATAGTATTTTTATTTTCTGTAATATTTGAAAATGAAAAACTTATTGTAATTATTAAGTTATAAATATAAATTGTTTTCTATTTAACTCTGTTACAACTGCTAAGTGCCATTTCATAAATAGTATATAGTATACTGTTTTGTGAGTAGACTGTATTGCTGTGTAAAATTTTCTTCAGTTGTGATTTTTTTTTTTTTTTTTTTTTTTTCTGTCAGACTAGAGAAAATGCGTTTAGAATTTTAGACTAAAATTTTTTTACTGGCTGAAATAATTCTTTACCGGAAATTTAAAAGAAAAAAAAGAAAAGAAAAAAAAAGAAAATTCAAAAGGTACTGATCAGCTATAAGGATTAAATAGAAAATTGTTTATTAAAAAGAAAAAAAAGTTTAGATATTGTCAATTCTGAGGCATAAAAACTCTTAGCAATTTTGAGCATGTAAAAATGCTAGTCTTAGTAGCATGTACTGAACAATAAATGCAATATTGTTTACTATCTCTTGTGTATCACCATGTATACTTAATTTTTGTAAAGTTGAATTCGGAATACCGTAAATTATTTTTAACTGTGTATTACTTGAAAGGCAAACTAAAACTGTCTAATCATCTCTATTGCTCTTATTATATATATCCTACCTTTGTAAAATCAATCAAATTGAATTTTAAAAATCAGATATGAGGATATTTTGTTATTTGATTCTAATTTGTTACTTTATCATTAATTTTATTATTCATTTTAAAAATTTAGTTTGAAGGTGAAGAAATTATCTCATTCCTTCTTGCCGATGATGATGATACTCTTGTCACTGCAACGAAAAATAGCTTTATGAGACAATGGCATCTTGGAACAAAAGTGCTTGAAAAGGGATGGAAGGTAAGTTACTTTATGCAATATTTATATTCTGTGAAAATGATATTTTTTGTCTAGTTTGTATAATATTCAGTTTTAAAATTTGAATTAACTGAATGCATCAATTAATCTTCTTTTTTTGCTATAAATTCAATAATTAATCAAAAATATTTTGATGCTGTTATGGTATATGTTATTATTTATTTCTCATTTTATTAATGAGAAAACAGCAAAAATATAAAAAAAAGCATTTCAAATTATATTGATGTGGAATTATTTGTTGCTTTTTACTTCAGGCAATTTAATATTAAATTATTTGCTTTAAAGTATTAAATGCATATATATTCATTGACTGTATGTCTTATTTATATTTTTGTTTATGTATTGTATAAAGCAACATTTCTTTACATTTTTCTATTTCTGACTTTTTTTCAGTCATAATAATTTTATTCAACTCTGTCCACCCTCCACCCCGAAAAAGGAAAGGGGTGTTACAACTTTTAATATTTAGTTTACATAGGGAAATAAAGCATTCAAATGATGTACAATTTTGTTATGAAAAAAAAAAATCCATTACATATTAGTGATTATTATTTTTAAAAAATCTTACTCTGACAATTTTCTTAATAATCTTATTGATAACTGTTCTAAAGATTATTTCAACAACTAACTGGTTTGCCAAAATTAATTCTAATTAAAATTTTCAATTGAATATTTTATGTAACTTTGTCTCTTGGCAGCTTCTACAGCAAAATAGCTTTAAGCTACAGGTTTTGATAGTTATGTAACTCTCATTATTCATTTTTTATTATTATTTATATTATTAGTCATATGCCATTTTATTCTTCTTACCATATCTCTCTCTAATTTTCTGTCATCTTCAATTAAATTTGAATTTTAAATTGAAATATAAGTGAGTAACTTTAAAACAAAATGGTTTTTGCTGAGATAATTTTAAAAAATATAGGCATATATAAAACAGAATCATTTATCATTAGTCTTATGGACTCTATCGAATATTTTTTGTAATTTATCCTATATATCAAAGAATTATTCAAAATAAAAATTTCTACTGGTCATTATTAGATGCAGTTGTTAATTTTTCTTTTAAAAGTAATCAAATGATGGAAATAATTATATTTTATTATTTTTCTTAATTCTGTAGATGTTCTACTAAAAAAGTTAAGAAATGTAAATTTCAAAGTTAGTACTTTAGTCCTAAATGAATATTTAGTGAAATATTCTTGATGCCCCTTTTTTTTTAATCAAGAAGATGTTTCCATCTTCTGTTACCAAATTTATTTGAGTTATAAATACCATTATTTCAGAACAATTAGTAATTTCTTACTTTTAATAACATGTTTTTGAGACGGTTAGTGATAGAGTAGTGTAATAAAAATATACATTTTCATATTATTGAAATTCTTATTATTCATTCAGATTTATTCGTAATTGGAACTTTCTGTTCATTAAAAATATCAGCATTATAAGAATAGTTGGTTAAATAGGAGTCATAAACTAGAGATCTGAAAAAAAAAATTATAAATTCATAATCCATCAGTATGTTTATTAATCCAAACTGCATAAAATAGCATTTTTTATTTCAATTAAGCCATTTTCCTTGTTAGATGAATATACGTAATAGTAACTAGAAATTACTGTTGAGGATTCATTTGAATGGACATCTTGCATATATATACATATATATATATATAACTCAAGAACGATGTGAAGATGCAGATTTCATTTTGTAAGAAAACTTGTATTAGATATATGCAACATAAGCTACACATACACAGCGAATTAACTCCATTTAATCGAGTAATTTCGGGTAACAGCAAGGCTATATATAATGCATATCAAAGATAAAAGAAGCTTTCTCAAGCTAAACCAACTAATGTAGCTTGTTCTCTGAACTGATCTCATTCTCTACTTAGACTGCACCCTTTAAATAATATCCCACTAAAGTAGGTCAGGAAAACTCGGAAAAGGCTCACTTGTTCCATACAAGTCTGGAAATTTATCTAAAATTCCTGAAGAAGAAATCTTCTTAACTTCTACCTCACATTTTAGCTTGTATTAAAAACCATTAGTGATCATATTATGTCACCAACACACCTACATCGCCAAATTAGTCAAATAGGGCGATCTTCTATTGTAAATCCCTTTAGAATTGTGTTTTCTTCTTAATGTGATATTCCATTACAATTAATTTTAAACTATTTACAATATTTACACAAAAATTCATACACATATACAACTAGCTTTCACTCACCTTCTTACATATGGAAGTTTTGATGTGTATATGTGAGAACTGACAGTCTAAACACAATGTAAAATGTTATCAAACCATATGCATGAATAAATTTTCAATGTCAATTGGAGCAACACAAAGACATGAATTTTAAATGCCATTTGGGGTAATGAAATGCAGATAAGAAATTTTTAATTCCAATTATTCCGTTTTACCTTTATTCAAAAATACTTCAGAAGGAATTGAAAGATAAAATAATTAACAATGTTTAATTTTAAATGTATTAAACACTACAAAAATAAACAGAATTGTCTGAAATTGCTGGTCAAAAATATGTTACGCGAATTACTGTTGAGGGGAAAAACTATGTACGTAAAATTATAAAGGTACTTTTCCATTTGCCTGGCGGAAACAAACAATCACCAAAGAATTTTGACGGAATTCTACATTATTTACTAATGGAAATATACCACTATAAGTGTATATGAAAAATTTGTAGTTAACACAATTACAATTTATTTTTAAAATAAAATATATGCTTTGAGATACAATAATTTTGCAAAAAAAATTGTTTGTTTCCAAATTTTAGCAAAGTGGCTGAATGTGGCTCAAACAGTTTCAATAACATTTCCTCTCGTAAGGTTTCGATAAACGGAAATATATATAAAAAAATCAATAAAGGCAGTAATATGGAATGCACTAAAAAAATGTAATCGAAAATAATGAAAGTAGTCAGAAGGAATACTTGCATCAGGAAAAAAATTAAGAAAAATGAACAGGAAAGATGGGATTATATTTACATTAAAAAAATATATATGTCAGTTTAAACCCAAACAGAGCACCAACGAAAAATTACCAACCTTGCAAAGCATCAATTGGTTGTATATCAAAGCGTAATCTATCCAACTAACGTAAAAACAATATATTTACAGTGTGTACCTGAAATAAAACAAAACAGCAAACCAATGATTCAAAATCGTTTTGGTGATTAGTCTGGTCAAAACCGAATCAAGTTGAGAACACATGCTCTGCATTTGTGAATTTCAGCACCAATTGAGAAAGCACAATGCATGAATTTTCTACATCAGTTGAGGTAACACTACACAGTATAGGAATTTTTAAAATCTTTTATTATGTTTTATTTCAATCCCAAAGTACTTCATGACAAATCCAAAAGATCGATTGATTAACAATATTTAGTTTTAAGTGCATCAGATGCTAAGAAAATAAACAGAATTGTTAGAAATAATTGGTTGAAAATATGTTAAGCTTAACCTCATTCAAGTGCAAAAAAACAAAACGAAGTTGGTCATTTGGTAGTGGAGTAATGATTTTTTATAGGAAAGTTATTTTTTAATTAATTGATATAAACATATATTTTTAAGCAGTTTTGTTGTCTAAGTGAGAGAAAACATTTTGAATTTTTTTTTTTAATTTCACATTATTTTATCCAGAGAGGCGTAATTTATGTGCAAGTAACAATGACAAATTGCCATCCATTTATAATCTATAGAAGAACAGAAGACAGCAAAATATTTATCTCCAGTGATTATATGATGACATTCTGATAGGAATTTCTTAACATGTGTTGATTTAGATAAGGGGATTATTGGTATCTTTTAAAAGCTTGCTTGCCAGATTTTTTCCCTTCCCTTGTAGTGTGAGAATTGCTGATTTAAGCATTTTTAGAGCTTCTACTGAATTAACTAAATTTAAAAAAAGGTGAATTTAGGTCAGGAAATAAAAGAATATTTTAAATGGAATTAGTATTAGTTAAAAGTAAGAAGAAAAAAGATTTAGATTTAGAGATCATTGTATATATATAGGGGGAGAGAGGGGAAAAAAGAGAGAAATTGTAATTTTTATCTGTTTTCATTAAAATTCTTGTATTGATTTTCTATTTGTCTAGTATTCAATTGGCTTTTTTCACCCCTTCTTGCTATGGCTTTTTTTTAATGCATAATTTATTGTATTGAGATACTTTTTTTTCATTTTAGTCTGGTCATATTGGTGTTGTAAATTGTATGGCATTTGATTCCACTGCTACTCTACTGGCAACTGGTGGGTCTGATTCTACAATAAAAGTATGGGATATTGTACGCAAATATATTACGCATCATTTAAAAGGTGGCAAGGGTGTATATAGGTGAGTAATTATATTTTTTTATTGTTTTTGAAATAATAAATGCCTTACTATTATTAAATGATAAAAAAAGTTAGAGCCTTTAGCTCAAAAATTATATTAATGTTCTAAGCATTACTTATTTATCTTGTTTTTATATGGCTTGTTATATTGCATTCTGATCATAATAGTTTTTAAATTGTCCGTTTATAGAAAGGATACCAACCAAAATGCATTATCATGACTTTAAAAGCATTTAAAAAATTACCGTTCTAAATCAAGTAATTTTTTAGTACCATAATTTTGCTTTGTTGAGACAATATAATTAGTTAAATTTTCATTGAATTAATAAAAAACATGAAAAATTGTGTTAAATATTGATTTGAAAAAATACTAAAAGTAGAGAAAATAATAATATGGTAATGTGAGTTATAATTTCAGTAATTTTTTGATTAATTTAAATTTTTTGTAAATTTTTCAAAATATTTTTTTTATAAGCATTTGTAATTCTGAAAGTAAGTATTGCCAAATTTGGTAGTTCTTTGTTCTTATGCCTGTTAATATGTTTTAGGAAATTTACAAATATGTTAGATGAAAAACATTATAATGTTATAAGTCTCAAATACAAGTTGTTTTCATGGTGAAATATTGAGTACTTTTCATTGAGATAGACACAGATAAATTACATGAGGCACCAAAAACAGCAACTTACTCACTAAATAAATATTGCAGTTCTGAAGTGCTTGTTTAAATTTGGTAGTTTCCATTTTGACAGAAAATAACAAATTGCACCACTATTTATACTTAATGTTGATTGCTATTGAAATAATGGGAAAATGACAAATCCCTTTAATGCATTGTGAATGAATAAAGTACATAGTATTTTATGACTATATTTTTTATAATTAATTTTGTGTTATAAATATTTTACTAATTAAAAAATCGATAACATCATTTTAAGTGTAATTTTTTATGACAGTTTTATAATAGTTCCTTTATTTTGATGTGGCCATCCTTCTAACTTTTTTTTCCAATAGGCATTCAAATTCATATGAATTTAAAACTATTACAAATTCTAATTTATGTATAAAATTATTTTTAGACTGATTTATTCTTTTTAATGTTCTGCTTTATTTTTTAAATAAGATTGCATTTTCTTTCTTTTTTTCCCCTTATTCTATAGTAAAGTTTCAATCCAAAAACTTGGTTCTATCTACCATGTGTTTGGAGCTGCAGATGATTATGAAATTCATGTTTGGGATTTAAATACAAGCCAACATGTGACTGCTCTGGCTGGTCATTATAGTACTATCACAGATTTTGTTTTCTTTAAGGAAAACAGCCGAATGTTAAGGTAAAAAATTAATAATTCATTTGATCAAAATTATGTAAAATGTTAGGTACTTAAATGCTGAAATTCTGTATCTATATTTAAATCACTTTTTATTATTTTAATGTTGATTATTTCTTCTCCCTTGTCTCTTTAGTTGTAGCAGAGATAAAGTTGTTATGCTCTGGGATTTGGCTGCTTTAAAACTTTTAAAGACTATACCTGTATATGAAGTATGTTTTCTATTCGTAAATAATATTGTCTTTTTACTAGATTTTGCATCATTATTACATTTTGACATTGAAATAATTTAAAATAATAGAAATTTTGACATTTTCTCTAGACAGTTGAATCTTGCTTTTTAATACCAGAGAACCTATCTCTGACTGATGTATCATTTAATAGTTCTGACACTTATTTTGTGACTGCTGGAGATAAAGGTAAATCTGTTATAATTTTCTTTTGTAATACTGTTTTAAGCAATGTTGAAGCGATTAAATCAATCATTTTCTAACTTAATCATTTCAAGCCATTAATTAAAACATAACTTGTATATATGTATTTTCCCAACATATTTGCTCTTTAATTTAATTCTCTGACAGGGAGATTTTCATTGACATATTTTTTGCATAATCTTGCAATCTAAGAGTTTTTATCTGCTAAGGTGTTTATAGCCACACCTTTAATTTTTGTTTCCTTCTTTTGTAATTAATTAACATTAGCTTTTTGTATACTTTGGATCCCACTGGGAACACGTCATTTATTAGGATAGCTTTCTTACTAGATAAATAAACTACTTATTTTTTTAGTAGTTGTAATAATAACAACACATTGTGTATGGGTAATGAGATTTCTTCTTTTTGTCAGGTCAAATGTTGTGGCCAGGTTATGAGATATCTTGTTTCGATGTATTTTCATTTGAATCCATGTATAACAATCAAAGGCATGTTATATCAGTATGATTGGGAAAAAATTGAATATCAACATTCCAAGCATGTAGAAACAATCAGTCAGAATATCCAGCACGTCGGCAGACCTGTATTGGTTATTTATTATGACTTATAAAATGTTTTATGTACATTTTGTTATTTCAAAGTTTAACTTATAAAGAAAAAACTTTATAAAATATACAAAATCTTATATAATAAATAGAAAGCATCCTATTGCTTTCCAAACATACTTCTAAAGCATCCAAAAATGTGTGTAAGTTGAGGATGCAAAGCTTCATCCACATATTAACTTGGAGTTGAATTATTTCCAGACTGACGACAAAATGACTTATTTATTTATTATTATTAATGGATGGATGATGACTTTTGGAATACTGTTCTCAGTTTCTAAATGCTATCATCTCAGTAGTCATTCAGCCGCACCCTGATGCTAAGATATGGGCAAATAGCTTGTTCATAATTGCTTAAAGTTATTAAAAATAGGTGTTTTTTTTTTCTTTTTACTTTAATGTTTACAGTCTAAAGTAATTAAGCAACACAACTTCAAAATTTTCATTCAGTTTCTCCTAATAATCATTTTAAGTTGTTTAATTTTATTTTTCTAGAATTAAGATTAAATTTTCTCACTTTTTTTTTCAACTTTGAAGTTGCAAGGCATTTATTGACCAGAAAAATAGGAATTATGGTTTGCATAATTTTCCTTTTTGATATCCTGGGTCTGTTTGAAATACTGAAATTCAATTGTTCATAGCATTCTAAAGCAAATATTTTGCCACTAAATTATTTAAGAGATTTTAAATAACAAAAGTTTAGGGGGGACTCTAATAATTTCTTCTTATTAAGACATATAAATTTTTATTCTTAATGAGATAATATTAAATCTAGTTTGGGGACAGTTTGGGGAATCATTACATTTTAGAAGACTGAGAAGAAACAAAATATTAAATATATTATAATCCTGATTAATTAATATTATGTTTTGAAAGAATGGTGTATGTGATTTTAAGATCTTACTTTATATGAGAGTCGTTTTCATTTAATCCTAGAGAAGCCAATTATCTGCCTGTTTGTGTGTCATTAAAGTATTGGATATTACTCAAGTGCCATTCTCATCTCAGAGAGTCGCTCATTTGAAGATTTAAATCTAATTGGTTAAGTTAAAGTTAATTGGTGGTTTTTTATTATCTCACAAGAAGCTAATGTACATTTGTGTGTAGAGTTGTATTGGCAAATGATGGTTATTGCATGCTTAACTATATTGTTGAACATATAAATTTTTATTATCAAACATTGTTTATGATTTTCTCTTTCTTTCAAGAAACATTTTTAATTTTGTTTGGTTTTTAATTGCTAATCTTTTGATTATTTCTTCCTTCCTTTCTTTCTTTTATTAAATTTATTTAATGTTCAATTATAGGTGTGTTGAGGGTTTGGAGTACACTCTCTGGTAAATGTATGTATGAGCAGTCTGACTCTTCAATTGTTCTTTCTGAAAATTCCAACTATCAGGGACCATTAATCTTGCAAGCATCTTATATTCCATCATTAGAAGCTATAGCTGTTGTGACTTTTGAACATAATGTGATTTTGTATAGTGTAGAAAATTTTGCTGTTAAAAACCAGGTAACTGAGATCTTTAATTTAGCTGCATGTTATTGCTGATATTTTGTTGTATGCTTTATAACCTTATTTTCATAAAAGAAAACATAATTTTTAATCCTCTCCTTCCACCCTGTATATAGTATGGATACTTTACTAGAAGATTTTTCTCCTTTTGATTTTACATGCTGGTACAATTGATACACTATTTAGCAAATAACCTTTTATTTCTTTATTTATGTATTCTGTTTGTCTGTCACTCACCTGATTATTATTTTCTCTTTATTCCCTCTTACTAGAGCTGTTATGATTAAGTTGATACTAGTGAAATGGGTTGAGGTTAAAAACAGTTTTAAACATATTTTACTAAAGAGGTGGCCTATTATTTTCATTGTTGTAAATTTATGGTTTATTATTATGAATACTGTGAAATCTTGGAATTCTTTTTTCCCCATCTCAAACTGGGTAAACACATTTCAAATCATTTATTTTTTTATGGTCATTGCATCTTGTAGTGCTCTCTTGTTTGTACATGAGTTTCTTTACATTTGTAAGGAAAGGTAACTATGATAAATTAATAAAATTAGTTAAACAAGTGTTTAATTGAATTTTCTTTTAGTTATTGTTAATTTATACTTTTCTTATTCATTTAAAACTTTGTGTTGCTTTAATATTTTTCTAATGGTAATAAGTTTGTCTTTTTTGTAAGCAACAAGTCTCTTACAAAAGAATCAAATAAGTAAATTTAAAACAAATTGTGATATAATCCCATTTTTTAGGCGATTGGGAGTAGTTGTCATGAATTTTACCCCACACTTCTTCCTTCCGAAAAAAGTCAGTTCTTTCATTATTATCTTTCTTTAAATGGCTTACATTTTTCATCAATGAATTGCACTTAGTATTTATTTAACTTAAAGTTTCCACTTTGGTCAGCCCAGTTTTCCAGGGATTATTTTTTTTAGAATTAAATTTATTTACAGCTTTATATTTAATCTGCAGAATTCTTTTAAGCAGTAAAGTAAATGATATTGGAAATTTATTTTGTTATTTTTACAGTTCATAGGCTACATAGATGATGTCCTAAGTGTTAAATTTACTGGTTCCAAAGAAGATAAGATAGCTGTTGCTACCAACAGTTCTCAAATAAAAGTATTCCAGTTGCCAACCTTTAACTGTCAGCTGTTAAAAGGACACAATGATATTGTTTTGTGTGTTGATGCTTTTCCCAAACATAAAGAAATATTAGTCAGTGGATCCAAGGTATGTTGTATGGGACTGACAATTTTTTTAAAAAATGTTACTCTACTTTTTTTTTTTTTTTGCCATAGTTATATAAGTCTAAAAGCTTTCTAATTTGATTATTTTTATCTTGCCTGTTTGGCACATTTTTTAAAACCTCTGTATTTGTTTTTTCGTGACCTTATCTATTTCTAGTAAGCCTTTAGATATAAGGTGTAGTTGTTTTGTAAATTGTAATTAGACAAAACAAGATTACAAATTCCAAATTTGGGAGACATACGTTTTTTTAAGAATTTACTAATTTTTATTATCTGATTTAAGTATGATTTAGACACATTCTTCTTTATTCTTACTATCTCTAAAATGAAATAAGTTATTCTTAAAAATTAGTTTAATGTGTGTAATAAATTATTAATAAGTAATAACATCCTATCTGATATTTCTACAATAGCCATGGTTTGGAAGTGTATTGTTTAAATGTCTTAAAAGCTTCTTTCATCAATTTAAGTAACAGGTGGAAACATCCTTAATGATTTAATCACTGAAGTTTAATGCTACTTGTTATAGTCAAATTAAGGAAAATTTTTGTTTAAAAAATTGAAAAATGGTAGTAAAATAATTTAAATTTTGGATTATCCCTATTATTAGAAATTGTGTTCTTATCATCCATTATTATATTTAGGACAACAACATAAAAGTATGGTTTCTAGATTCAGATTCACCTACTATAAATAGTGTATATACTGGGTATGGTCATACTGATTCCATCACTGCTGTATGTTGTTGCAGGTAAAATTCCATTCTCCTTTTACATAACTTGTTTGTCTTGTAATTTTCTAATATTGTTAACAAGAAAATCATTTTGTGATAATTTATTGCTCATTATTTCTCCTAATATGCTTTTTTGTTATTTTTATTTATTTAAAATGTTAAGATATGTTTAGCAAGCACATGATGGTGTATTTTGACACAAATCATGTTTTCTTCATAGCATGATTTTGATTACAATGTGCCATAGCAATTAAGCACTACAAGGCCAGCAAATATAAGTGATACTTTGACTGGTAGTATAAGTGCTGATCAGATATATATACTATTTACATTTTTTTCTTAGATATAGATAAACTGAAATATATATATTTAAGATAGAATTTTAATTATTTAATAGTTCAATTTTCAACTATTTATTGAGATATCATTTTCATTTTTTTATTTTTGGGAATGTTTTAATTAGTTTTGATTTAGCCTTTTATTGAAATATAATATCTGTGACTGTTTAATTCTGTAAACTTTAAAATACGGTGATACAATACACATATAAAATTTTGGTAAATCAAATTGCTTATTTAAGTGAAAAATAAAATCAGTATTTTTAATAATCAGTTTTTAGTCAGTATTTAAATGAGGAATAAAATCAGTATTTCTTTTTTTAAAAATTTCCTTGATTTAGTTAAATTATAGAGAATATCAAATGCTTTAAGAAATCATAAATTATATTTTAAAAAATAAATTATCCTTAGAAATCTACCTTTTTGTAATTTTTTTTATTTATATAACTTTTTGCATTACTGGATATAATTTGGTATCCTTCGAAAGATTTGATGTTTGTAGAGACAAATATGCTCTCCCTTTTTTTTCTTTGTTTAACCAATTTTAATAATGAATTACTTTTGATTAAATTTGAACATTTTAAATTATAATACTTAAAAAAGCAAAAGATTTCATACTATGTAAATTAAATTTGAATTTTTGAATTTCCTACTTCTAGAGATTTTAATATCATCATAGATTTATTTCTAAACTACATCATCATGCAAGAAAGATTCTGTTCCTTTTTATTAAATAATAATTGGGAGAAATCATTTCTTGTAGTTTGTTTTTAATTTCAAAATTATTTTATTAATAGTGAAAAGTAATTTTATGTCAACGCTATAAGTTTCAAGCAAATATTTTGTATGTAAAATGTTTATAAAAATACTTCATTTATTGTCTTGCTCCTTTTACAGATGACAATTATTATTATTATTATTAAGAAAATATTACTAGAAAATATTTTTTTACCATCACAAGATTCTTAGACTTTTTTTTTTTTGAATTGATTGTATTAAAGTCACTTTTCTCTAGTCAATGAAACAGAACAATTTATATTTATATTCTTTTTATATTAAATATATTAAATCTTTTACTACTAATGTTTATATAACTTATTTTTTGTTTTGAAGTTTATTTCTGAATACTGGCATTTAGAAAAAAGAACTGATATTTCATAATTTTGGTTTGATGCAAATATGTTACCACAAAAGGAACCTAGTTAATTTTATATTTCACTACATTATGTGCATGCACTGTTAATAACTATTGAGCAAACAATTAATTTCATGTTTCAGTTTTGTTATTTAGTGAATTAATGCAGTTATTGCTGTCAATTTGTGAATCTGGGATAATCTTAATGGGTGGTGCCCAAAAAGACAGTATTATGTTTTATCCTATGCTCATCAGATCAATTATTCCTAATTTCCTTTTGTGCAGACACTGGAATCACAAAGTTTACATCTTACGATTACACAATTTTTGACTAATTGAGGGGACACACAATGAATCAATATTGCTCACAGCTGTGGGAAATCATGCATTTATGTTCAATATAATATGTTCATTAATCAAGTATTCATATGGTGTATTCATTATTATTATTATTTATTTTTTTTGGCTGAAAAAAAAATCCTGTGCGATTATCATGGGTTTTTTTTTTCAGTTTTTACTCCATTTTTTTAATTTATATTTAGTTATTTATTTATATACACACATATATACCTATATTTCATTTGTATTGATTCCTACATTCATATTTTTTCTTAGGAGCAAAGCCAGATTTTTTGTGTCAGGTTCTGAAGATACAACTCTTAAGCTGTGGGAAGTACCTGAAAGCACACCAGTTGTAGCTGTGAAACTTTTATTAATTCCATACAAAACAGTAAAGGCTCATGATAAGTTAATAAATGCTATAGACATTTCTGATAATGATAAGTTTGTTGCTTCATGTTCTCAAGACCATACAGCTAAGGTAAATTATTGGTGTTATAATAAAGTGGTGTTAATTGCTGTTTTCTCACTATGTGCCTTTCGAATGAAAATAAAACTGAGTAAAATTTAAAATTTCATAAAATAAAATTTTTATTTTTTAAAAATTAATTTTTTTTCTTAAAATAATTTTTAAAAATAAGATTGGGCTTTCTCAAGATTTAATGTGATTTTTCTGATCATCAATATGTACAATGTATGTCATGATAAATTGAATGGGATTAGTGTGTTCTCAGAAAGAGGGGGAAAAAAGCATTTGGCTTAATACATATATATAAGTTCAAATACAGAAGTTTTAAAAAATTATGATCGTTATTTAATTGTATGCATGAAATACATTGATCGACATTTTGGATCCAAAATGTCGATCAAAATTTATAAATTTAAATTTGAATGTCTTTCCTCTTTAATCTTTTATTAGTAATTAGGATAAATTAGGGCCTTGAAGTATATTATGTAATAATTTCTGATGGAATATTTCATTGCATGCTTTCTAAAATTATTTTTATGTTATGGTACCAATGTTTATCTAATTCATCATCATAATTCCATGAAAAAATTGGGCCCACTTTGGCAAAAATGTCAAAATGGGTAATGATGATTACTTTAGCAGGACAACCACACTATTTGAGAGTGAAAAACATTTAATTTTTTTATATATATAAGTAGTTGATTTTTAGATCTAGAACATTTGCAGGGGAATTTTTAGCTGATATATGACTTAAAAGAAGCTTATTAACTACTTTGAAAAAATGTTACTGAAATTCCTATACTGTTTTATGTTGTCATTTAATAACTAGACTGTAATTTTCAATTTATTTATGTTTAAAAACTTGTGCTTCCATTTTGTTTCAAAATATTTAAATAATAAGAAAATATTTTTTGTTGTATTTTAATAATATTTAATTAAAAAGTTTCATAAAAAGTAATAAGTTTTATTTACTTATGTTGTGCCGTAATGTTATGTATTTTACATATTGCCAAAAATAGTTTTAATATGTTTTTCCTTCATAAAACATTTTTAATAAAAATAATAAAATGAATTTTTAATTTATATTAAAAGCAATCAATAGATTATATTTAAATTTGGCCATCATCTTTATGATAAAATGATTGTTACATGAAATAAGAATGCTGATTATTCATAGTTTTTAACATTTTATGTTTATTTTACTGTAAAGTAGTTGCTGTACTTTTTTGGTGGGGTATAGACATTTACAAGGTTATCTGTTCTTAAATGTCATAGGTTTTACTTCATTTAGCATAAGCTTTTTTTATTCAAAAATATACTTAAATAAATAATGTTTTCTGCTTAGTTTTAGAACATTTTTTAAAGCCTTTATTTAGATTATAATGAAGCAAGCTGATTGAGCATATGAAAAAATCGACACCCAATATGTAAAAAGTCATATGTTAAAACTTTCATTTCTTTATGATTCATTATTATCCCTATCATCAAGGTATGTCAGATTACTGATGAATTATTTACTAAAGTCGTCATTGCAATTAAATGGCTCATTGCATTGCCTATCTTTAAAATTTACTAACTATTTGGCATTTGTTAGTATTGGTTGATATGGAAAGGATGTCATTTAATTAATTTAAACTAGGTAGAATTTTTTATGTGCAACTTTTTGCTCTTCTAGTGACAATATTTTTTATTACATTTTGTTAAATAATCCTAAATTTTGTTTTTATAACTAAAAAGTAATTAAAACTTTATTTAAAATGATATCAACAAGTTCTGTTTGTATAGAAGTGTATATTATGTCATTCAGTGATGCTTCTATGCATCATTCCCTTTTATTTACTGTCATTTTGAGTTATCACTATTAATTTTAATCACGCTGTTATGAATTTTATATTTTTTTATGCACACATGCTTACTCAAAGTGTATGCCCTTAAAGATAAACTTAAAATAAGTTTATTGTGGGTATGGTGTGCTACATGAATTAATGGCATTACAGGGTCAGCTGCTTGGAGAATTAAGCTGCCTGGCAGTATAAATGCCGTACAAACTTGTATAAAATATAGTTTCTACAACAAAGATTTTTATCTTTTTAATGAAGAGAATTGACTTTTAATGTTCTTCTAGAATTTTCTTATAAGGCATTTAGCTCCCTTTTTTTAATCATTTATTTTTGTTTGAGTATATTTTATGACTTCCTCATTGAAACTTAGTTACAATTCTTTGTAATATTAATGTATTAATTATAAATGCAGATAGCGTATTGTGAATCCTTTATCGCATTTTAAAGATTCTTGGAATAACGCTTCATCTTGAACGAAAATTGTGTACATTTCATTTTTTTCATACTTTGGATTAAATTTCAAAAGTGAAAAATTATTTCAATAATTTTTTAAGTTACGAATATTGGTAGAAATATTCAAGAAATGAATTTTTTAATTATCATCATATTAAGTTGCTTCTGGCTGGAAAGTTTTCATTAATTTTGATGTGATTTTACCATGTTGCAACTCGGTGAGAAATTATTTGATTTGCTTTATATATTTCCATTATATATATATATATATATATATATATATTCTTCCATGAACAGTTTCTAAATCATTATTGATGCTGAAAAAGTGTTTAGTTTTGTGAAGCTTAGTGAATATAGGGATGAATTAAATATTACAAAAGTTTCTATTCACTGCAAAAATTTGACTCAAATTTCATTATTTTAGATTTGGGACAGTGAAGAATTAACTCTCCTTGGCACTTTACGAGGACATAAAAGAGGTGTGTGGAGTATTAAATTTTCACCTGTGGATTTGGTATGTATTATTTTCATTAGATCATGCTTACATTTTCTAGTATTTAATAAAATATTGTGTAGTATTTAATATGATATTAAACAACATTGATTTAATTTGTGTCAATTTTTTTTCTTCAGTTTTTTATCAATTTTTAAAAAATTAGTTTAAATCGTAATCACATATCAAATATTGCATTTCATGTTTAAAAAAATATTTAATAAATGTAATATTTTTATTCATTGGGAGAGTAGAATTTAAATTTTGTAATTTCTCATTTTGTGTGTGTGTGTGTGTTTATTCAGTACTGCCATAAGAAAAGCCCCTGTTATAGATCTTTGAAAATTCCATATATATCTATTGTTTTAGAATAAAGCTTAATTCTATAATTTAATTGTGCTGCATATAAATTATTTTCGCTTATGCGTGGACAGATTGGCATGTATATAAACATGATTTCAAAACTGTGCGCCTACTTGAGCTCATTAAAAATATATGTGTGTTTGATGATTACAATATTTTTTCAATAAAAATGCTTATATTTCAAAGACTACTAAATTAATTTAATTGTATGAATAAAATTAAATAGTTATTATTTTTTATATTATGTAACATATCTATTAATAAACATTTTCTTATAATTATAAGCATGTGACTTACAATCAACCATTCCAAAAATCATTTCCCATTTCAATTTATAAAGTGAGATCATATGAATCAAGAAGATTATCTTTATTTAGTCATATCCTCATGTTCTTGGAGGTTGTGAAAATCATGTGCAATCATTTATTATGCATACCGCCATAGCTATTGAATTTTGTAGTTGATATGTAATTTATATTTTAAAAAAACAATCAAATTTCAGATATATAGTGAAAAACTATGGAAAATTACAAAAGATGGGAAGTGGTGTAAGTACTCTTTGATATTGGAAAGTAGTATGGTATAAAACATCTCGCATAACTTAATTTACAGTGTGATATTGTAGATAATTTTAAAAAATTTTATGTACCTTTTTAATAAGCTTATCCTGATAGAATTGGGGGGAGGGAGTTTTTGACAATTTTAATACTAAGGTTGGCTAATTAACATTAAATTAGTGAATTTAAATTTTTTTAAAAGTAAAAAAGTACATATTTATGAAATAACTGATAATTATCGTCCATGCTTTAAAAATGTATTATTATAAATGGCTGTTAAAATACTAATAAATAAATTTGTTTTTCAGGCTGTAGTTACATCCTCAGGTGATGAAACAATCAGAATATGGTCATTAGTGGATTTTTCTTGCTTAAAGGTAGGTTATTTTTTAAAGAGCATAACATCTTTGTGATTTTATTTTAAAAGACAGAACTTTTGATATGATGGAATTTATTTTTGGCAGACTCTTCAAGGTCATGAAACATCAGTTCTTCAAGTAATGTTCTTGACTCGAGGCACACAGCTTTTATCCAGGTGAGATATCTTAATTGTCTTACATGCCATATATCACTTTTTTTTCCAAGATGCCTTAAATTGTCTTATATTTTTAGCATAAGATTGCATATGAGCATTAAATTTAAACTAGTCTCAATATAATCATCTTTAAAAAATTCTAGTTTTAAATTCAAAATCAATAATGGAATGAGGGGAAGATTGAGGATTAACTCTATTCAGTATCACTTCTTTTTTCTTGCAGTTCAGAGTTTAACATTAATAATGAGGGAAAGCATATTGTATTTGGCGAACTTGGAGTTATATCTTAGTGATTAATATGGTAATATTCAGTTTTATTAAAGCTGATATTTCTGTCAGTTTCTTTAAAATTTTATTGAAAGCATCAGTGTAATTGTAAAGTAAAATCGATTTCTAATTTAAAAACATCAATTCATTTTGAAGTTTTATATATCAATGGAGCATCATTTTATTTTAAAATATAATGAAATACGTAGTTTTTTTTAAAAAAAAACTCATATTCCTTCAATTATTTTGAAAAAAAAAAAAGTTTGAGGCATTTTCATTTCATGAATTCAGTATTTCTTTGGAAAGCCCTCAGATTTGGGAAGGAGAAGCTTATGACGTATGGGTTTGCCACCCTCTACTGATGTCAGATGGTACTTAAGGAATCAGACATAGTTCCTGTCAATACTTGTCTCAGTATACCAGTCATTCAATTTTTGTCCATCTGCCTTAGAGTGGTTGATTTAAAATTTATTATTGTATTTTAAAAGTGAAAAAAGAAAGTAATTTAAGGAATGATTATCACTTCCTCAATTACTTTCATCTTAAAGTTTCCATTTCATGCATTTATATGCTTAATTGTTTATGATTAGTTTATATACTTTTGATACTGTAAAAGTATTTGATGCTTAATATACAATAGACATTCAGGAATTAGTGAAAAACTGACAAAATATGTTGTATTTATAGTGCAGCAGATGGTAATATTTGTTTATGGGACATCATGAAAAGCATGAGTATAAAAACATTGGATGAACATAAACAACGTGTGTGGACTTTAGCTTCATCCTCATCTGAAGAATATTTTGTATCTGGTGGGGCTGACTCAACTGTTATTGTTTGGAAAGTAAGTTATCCATTCATTTTTAGGAAAAGATAAATTTTTAGTGATTTTCAAATGGCAATAATAATGATTTAAGCATGAAGTTATTGTTTATAATGGTTATCATATCTGAAAATAATTTAAATATACAAGAAAATTAATTATTTCTTTCCATAGAAACACAAAGACCTTGCAATTTAACTGTGCATATATTTATATGATAGGTACATTGAAATAAAAATGTTATATAATCATTCAGAGTAGATTCGCATGTCCTCGTCAAATAATAAATATTTATTATATATATTGTAAAAAAATACAAATGAAAAAAAAAACTTTTATAAAATGTTTATTTTTTAGTGAACCTGTAAAATATATATATATATAATTATCCACCCTTTATCATGTTTTTAAAATAGATAGAATGAATTTTTTGAATTTAAGTTAATGGTTGAATTTTATAACACTTTCAGTATTTAATAAAATCTTCAGTATGATACATTATTTAATCCCCCAGTTGAATATCCCATGATTTCTGCGAATTGGCAATCAGTTCATTTTATGTTGCATCCCATGTTTTTGGCAATATAGAGTATTTATTTTTATGATTATAAATTTTTATTATAATATTCTTGTATTATATATAGAATCAATTCACTTTCTTTTGAAAAACATTTGAACTTATTTGCAAACATTGCATCTAAATAGTGATGTTAAAGAATTATCTGTTAGAAAGTTAATAATTGCCATATTGATAGTTTTAAATATGTTTCTTAGGATACAACAGAAACTGAAAAACAAGTAAAATTGGCTGAAAAAGAAGGCTATCTGCTGCAGTAAGTAAATTATTTTGTTTGAATTATCAGTTAATTCTAGCTTGAGCAAAATGTAAAAAAGGAAATAAAAATAATAGAAATGACGTCAGTTGATACTAATAAAAGTATTATGGCAATTAAAATATGCTAAAATTCCTTCTTTTTAAATTTGATTCAACTAAAATGTTTTTCTTTTTTGTATTTTCCAGAGAGCAAGAGCTTTTCAATTTGGTTAAACAAGAGAAATGGACCAAAGCTTTAGGTTTGGCAATATCTTTGGATAAGCCATATCAAACCTACCTTATTATTGAAAGTAAGGTTTTGAATATTATTTATTTTAATATTTTATAAATAAAGCATCTCATAGTATATATCATAAGAAACTTTGACATGGCCTTTTGATGCAGTCCATTGAAATCTTATAAGGGAAGGTAAAAGAAATAAACTGACAGCCTCACCATCCTATTTACAGGACTACAGTTACATTTCATTAACTTAACTAAATGGAATCTTAGGGGGAAAGGGGCTTTGTCTAAGAAATCATTTATTTATAAGCTTTGAAATATCTAGATAATTAGTTAGATTTTGAAACTTTGAGGTAACTTTAAGGTATTATTATTTTATTATCATAGATTCTGTCTAATGAATTTATAGTGATAAAGAATCCAATAGGCTGAAAAGCAACAAAACTCATTATTCTACAAGAAATCCAAATTCTTTAAAAACAAAGCAAAAAGTGTATACAAAATGCTTACAATAAACACTAGCAGCAAATCAGTAATAAATAACTGTAACAGCTTAAAGAAATCTTTCTGAAACTTACCTCAACTGATTGTTTTGTTTTTTAGTTTTAATCTATTGGTAAAATTTTAGCAGTTTCAGAATTTCTGTTCAGGTTACTAAGCATGGGAGCTCACTAATCTGGCATCTAATTAGCATATGTTAGTTATTTGTATAATTTTTTTTAATTTAAACATTATTTACTGAATATTTTACTTTGTCTCATTAATCTGTTTATGTGTAACTTAGACTACTATTTTAAAAATAATTTTCTTTGTATTTTAGAAAATTATATTTCGCACTCTTTAAATGTTTAAAAAAAACTAAAGAATTACCTCTTTTTAAGATAACATTTTTAAGTTTTAGAAAAATGAATTTTTCATGAATAATTTATAATTAACAAAACACCTTATGAACATTCTTATTGCCTTTGAATAATGCAGTAATTAACAGGAGATAACAGCTTACTTCCTTCAAATGCAGTAATTATATTTAAGCACTAAAGTTTTATAAAATTATCTTCATAAAATAACTCAAGGTTTATTTTTAATATAGAGGAATCTTACATATTATCAAGCATTTGAGTTAAACATTAAATTCTATTTCTTTCAACGCTTAATTTTTAAATAATACTTTCCTTTTAATTGCAACTTGGGTTAATTTTGAGTATTTTAACTAATCTTATTATTGCCTTAAAATTTTAAGAGCTTTGTAATACATATTTAATTATCTCTATCAAAGAATTTAATATCATTATAAATGTTTTGATTTTTTTAGAGATTCTACTCCAGCCAGATGGGAAAAGCTTATTTGAAGAAGTTTTACATAAAATGAGAGAGGATCAGAAAGGTTATTAACAAAAATTTCCCTACTTTTATTACTTTATTAATATATTAAAAATATTAACAATTAATAAAAGTATACTTAGTGTGGTAAAAATGAATTATTTTATTGCTTTTAATTTATGAAAAGAATTTCTTTAGAAAAATATAAGTTTTAAAATCTGCATTATATGTAATATGTCAATGAGTTCTTTTTAGATATATATGAGGCTGTTTAATAAATAATGATTTTTTTAAAAAATATCGGTAAAAAATCATTCAAATTAATATTACATGTATAACAGGGAAGTAAAAAATAGATAACACGTTTTATAATCATAATGCCACAGCTGTAATTTTGATAACTGGCTAAGTGCATTGTTTTTACCTATGACTAACATATGAAGAAATTGTGTTTTTACATTTAAAAAACCATCGGTGATATTATGAGAAGTCTGTCCATTTGAAAACTGTTTTAAATTTAGGTGGATCCAATGCTCCATTAACAATTTTAATATAAGTATCAACGTAGCTGCTATGAGAATGAAAGATGGGTAAACCTCGGCAAGAAACCTAAACTTGGCATACATTTAAGATTGATCAAGGTGTTATAGTTTTGATTTAGCAATACATTATTTTTAAAATAATTTAGAAAATTTCATCAATAGAGAAATAATCGATGCAGTTTTAATGGACCTGTCAATAAATAAATTCCAATTTTTCAAGAAGTTATAATGTATTACATATATTGGGGAGTGTTTTTAAAAAGATTATCAACATTTGGAAGATAAATATCAATTTGCTGAAAATACAAAATAATTATTTTGGAATTTATTTGAAGTAAATATTTTTGGTTTAAATCTGAGCATGATATCTTATAACATGGCAGAATTATTCCAGTATTAGAAAAAATTAAAATTGTTCATTTTTGAGAGAGAAATATATATATATAATTTAATAACAAAAAATATTTTTACTTTAGAATACTAGGCCTTTTTATGTTAGCATGATTGAGTTTTTTAATTCATATATTATTTTTTGCAGAAACTCTCATGAAGTTCTCTATGGAATGGATAACAAACTCTAAACGATATTATGCTGGCATTCTTGTAATGAACTTTATTTACCGTAGCTATAATAGTGAAGAGTTGTTTAAAATGCCTAATATGTCTAAATATATTCAAGAAGCTCTTCCATATTTAGGTAAAAAAATATTTTCAAATAAAGAATATTTTTGTTTTATGTCAATATCCCTTACCAACTTTTTTTTTTTACAGATAGGCATCACAAACGAGTTCAACGTAGGTGCCAAGATATGCAGATAATCAAGTTTTTAATATCTCAAATGGAATAAAATTTTGTACAGTGAAAATTATTTATTTTAATAAAAAAAATGTAAATATTGATAATTTCAATCAGTTCATTAATAAAACTTCTATAGCAGCCTTATCATATTTAAAACTATATAACATTTTATTTAAAAACACAGACACATTACAAAAAATATAACTGTCTATAAATCTTATCACAATATCAAATGCTAATTCAAAAAGATGACACTCCAGTTAGTCTCCTTAGTTCTTCATATGTTACCCAGAAAGTAATGGACCAGGGGGCCTGAAAAGTCAAAGAATCTCGGTAAGTTATACTAAGGCTTTTTGAAACAATAATATAGTCTATCCAGCAATTAACCTTTCTCAGTAGTATAGTGTTTTATTATCTGGAACACTTCATTTATTTGTAAAATTATACAAGGGGGAGGAAGGTTTAGGATTTACTTCTAAATTTTCATCTGTAATTAAAGTTAAGCAAAATTATGATTTCCAATTATAGCACACTGTGTAAAGGCCTAATTTTTTTAAAGGGAAGGTACAAAGTTATATGTTCTTCAGCTGTTACACAGTAGAATGGGAAGAGAACACTGGTTTTCATTTCTTATCTCTCTCTTTTTCAAAAAATGTTGTTTGAGGGAGGTAGAATACTAGGAAATTATCTATCCTTACTTCAGGTCTCTGAAGTTTGGGTCATCTTTAATCAGAGATTTTTTTAGTTTGACATTTTTAGATGAATATTAACAAATAATATCTACATAATTTCAAGAAAGAAGTATAGATATTTATTTTTAAAAAACACGATCTACAATGTGCAATTATAGAAACTCATGCAGCTTTATGAGTTTTTGTACTGGAAAGAGATTATCAACTATGAGTTGCCCAAAATCTATAATAAGGATTGAATTGATAAAAATGTCAATCCTGACTTCACTTAATGGAGTAAAGAAGTCTACAAAATCTATTTACTGTGCACTGCTTGCCTTATTGGGAAAAAATAAACTTAGCTAATATGGAAAAAACAGGTACTTACACAATTTCCTCTTTTGGCATGGCAAAGTAAAATTATATGCCAGTTTAGAAAACAGTAACAATGTCAGTTATTAGGAATATAGCAGATGACATGCTGATATACAATTTTTTAAAGCTCAACTTTTAAGGACATTAAAATTTGCTGTATCACATTCATCCTTTAATACATTCAATGATATGTAAGAAATATTTTCACACATGTTCCTTCATAGTAAAGTAGAAAGGGGGGAGTACATATTTTATTATAAGTAAGCCCCATTTTTAAAACTATGTCTAAATAAATCTTTAAGCAAAAAAAAAATCACAAAAATGTCAAATGGATTTTATTATAAGATATTGGCATGGATCAACCAATAGAAAGGACATATTAGATTTTAGTATTTTTAAGGTATATTATAGCTTTTGTGTGGCATTTTTCATGACCCTAAAGGTACATTGCTCCAACTGATGGAACACCCACAAAATCAAAACAGGAACCAAAATCTTCCTACTCCTTTAGATTCTAATATATCACCTACAACTTTTTTAAAAATTAGAGTATAGAATTTAAAGGCTAGTGTGCCCCAAAGGGGTTAAATTAAATGTGTTAGTGAGAGAAAAAGTTCTGAACACATTGCAAACCCTAAACCATCAAAAAGATGTCATTACAATTTTGCCGACAGCCAAACTTATATTTTTACAAAAAATTAGAATTCTAAAGATTTTTTTTTCATCTAAAAATAATTATCAACATAAAATTATTTATTTATAATGCATATACAGCTGTTGAGTGTTAATGAATTTATTCTATGAATACTCCTAAATTGAAACCAATACTTTTTAAGCCCATTTAAAGAGAGGGGGAAAAAGTAATCTTACCATTCTTGTCCATATCGGAATAAAGCCTTTATACAAAGCCATAAAACCTTCTTCTTGAACTGTTCTTACCAAACAGTCTATTGAGGATTTGTAAAATAGTCCCCTGTAATGAAATTCACAAAAATAACCTTTAATGTTTTGTAGTATTAAAAAAAAAATATGAAAATTTAGATTATTTAACGTATAGAAAAACAACTAAGTTATTTTATCCTACTTTTCAAGATCACCAGGTTTGGTTTCTTAGAAGAATCAATTCTATAATTTGAAAATAGACCTCATCCTTGTTCCAAATATGGGACAATGGATACAGCATAATATGAAAGGTGAGGGTTTAAAAAAAAATCAGCTAAATATAATTTTGCAGCTTATCATATTTTTTTCTCTCAGTTATACTTGATACAATGTGATTAAAATTGGCTTTTTTAGTGTCATAAAAATAAAATATTCTGATGCACATGGACATTGTTTTCCTCTGTAATTGCTTATTTGATTGTAATTTAAAATAATAAAGATATATTTTTCAAGGGGGGGGGATTCCGCTTAGATTATATTCATTATTTGCTATACAACATGTTTGGTTAACTTTCACTTTTTTTTCTAATGCTGTATGAAATTAGCAGAATTAGATAATAGCAAAATCTTCCTACCTATTATACATGAATTTCATACAAATTTTAATAGTTAACTTTTAGAATAAATCAAACATACTCATGTGAATAATTTCAAATATGCTCAATTATATTAGTATTCACTTAGTTAAATGTCAATCTTTCATACTGAATTTGAGAATCCAATTTTTAACGAGCGGATAAGAAAAGTATTTTCAATTAAAAAAAACTGATTGCATGGTAAAAAGGAAGAAATTACATACTTTCCAGAACTATCAGTAGGTTGGTTCATTATGCGTGTTTTTACAACATCTGCTGGCGTTCCTAAGGTGGCTGCTATTAATCCTGAACAACTACTGCAAAGTGGAAAAAAGTATAAATATCAGAAGATAAAGAAGAAAACTGCTCGGCTTACAAATTCTTTTAAATATGTTTTATAATATTACATCTATATATCTTCTGTCATATTTAGAAACTAAAATGTGTAGTTTTAAAACATATTACTTATATCAAAATTAATAAGATGAGGAAAATAAGAGTGGTTATACAAATATAGGATCAAGACATATATACAAGGTGGCCAGAAATAAAACACCCCTACTCTGACATCCATGGATATCGAACTACTCAGTGTAAAGGCTCAAAATTTTGTACACATACTATTCAAAATATGGGGAAACGGATTTCACGAAAAAAAAAATTAGTTCCTGAAATCACCGATAGGTGGCGCTGCACAACTGGAACTATGATCAAAAGACACAAATAATAATAAAAATTAAAATGTTTATGCGGAATGGAATGCTTCCATGCTTCCTTTTTAATTTTTCAGCCCCTTATGGAAAATAAAAATAGTAAAGAAGCTAGAACTCCCGTTGTAACTGCAATTTCATACTGTAACCAGAAAAATTTGCATAAAGCATGGTTATTAGCCATATTAAAAGGTGGGGAATGTCATTCTTATTAGTGATGGCTGTCACGCTGCCAGAACGCGCTTTGCTTGTGAAGTTGTTTTACGAGAATAAAGGAAATGCTCCAGCAGCACTTCGAGAGTTTCGCCGACTTAAGGATTTGCGTAAGGGACCATTGCTTCCACAAGCTCTCAGGAGAATGATCGCTCGATTCGAGGAAACTGGACATCTTGGAGTTCAGCCTGGTCGAGGACGCAAACCGGTTCGTTCAGATGTCGTTGAAGATGTTGCCACCGGTATTGTTGAACAGTCAATGGATAATGTTTTAGGCTGCAGTAGTGCACGTGCAGTGTCACGACACTT
Source organism: Argiope argentata (assembly GCA_026289955.1). Classification (NCBI taxonomy): domain Eukaryota; kingdom Metazoa; phylum Arthropoda; class Arachnida; order Araneae; family Araneidae; genus Argiope; species Argiope argentata. The sequence continues at coordinate 6,522,637 of JAOUZG010016999.1, read as the reverse complement.
GGGTGTTCCCTATAGCACAGTGTGGAACGTACTCAGAAAAATGGTGCATTGTTTCCCGTACAAAATCCGCCCTAATCAACAATTGCTGGCCACAGACAGGGAGATGCGACTGACCTTTGCATTGACATTTCTTGCTAGAGTTGAAGTGGATGCATCGTGGCCGTGGCAGATTCTGTGGAGCGATGAGGCCCATTTCCACCTCAGTGGAACAGTGAACACCCATAACTGTCGCATATGGGACACGACAAACCCCCGTACCTTCCAAGAGATTCCACTCCACTCACCGAAAGTTACAGTCTGGTGTGGATTCACAGCCACATTCATCCTTGGACCGTTCTTTTTCGAAGAGGTTACTTCCAATGGCCTTGAGACATGTACCGTGACGGCCAACAGGTACAAAAGGATGCTCGAAACATTTGTTGTACCCCATTTGCAGCAGCGCCAATGCCTTAACACCATTACTTTTATGCAAGATGGAGCACCTCCACACATTGGACTCCCTGTGCAATAGTTTCTTCGCCAACATTTCACCACTGACAGAATAATCAGTCGCGCGTTTCCGACAACTTGGCCATCTCGTTCACCGGATCTTAATCCGTGTGATTTTTGGCTTTGGGGACACTTAAAAAACCTTGTTTATCGAGAACGTCTGATAACCTTGGCAGATTTGAAAGAGAGTATCAGTCTGCATGTGAGAAGCATCTCAGATGACCAGTTACGATCCGCAGTTGAACAAGCTGTCCACAGACTTCACATTTTACATCTTCAGGAAGGGAACCATATTGAGCAGCATTCCCTGCATCGATAACGTCCTTGTTTCATGTATGCTTGGTACTTTCAAATAAAATGTGTTTAAAACGTGTTTTTGTGTCTTTTCAGCATACGTCCAGTGGTACAGCGCCACCTATCGGTGATTTCTGGAACTAAATTTTTTTTTTTTCGTGAAATCCGTTTCCCCATTTTTTGAATAGTATGTCCACAAATTTTCAAGCCTTTACACTGAGTAGTTCGATATCCAGGGAGGTCAGAGTAGGGGTGTTTTATTTCTGGCCACCCGGTATATATAATATAGCAGCAAGAGAATTTTAACAGATTTCTCTAATAGTTAATTGCTGTTAGGAATACACACATGGTCTATTCTGGTAGCAACCATAACTACTGTGAGTTTTGGAACTGATTCATACTCAAGGGGTGATGAAATATAATAAATATTGGAAATCTTTGTTTTTATGTGTATATTTTTACACGTAATTGTTAAACAATTACAACTTTACTAGAATAAAAGTTTTTAAACTTTTAGAAATGAATTTAAAATAAAAACCATTTATTTTGAATTACAATTTCATCCTTGAATTATAAAATATTTTACTCATAAGGTCAAAGAAAATATATGTAAATATGAACTTTTTTTAAAATTGAATTAGAAAAACGAAAAGAAGTTAATTTGGATATTTGGCAAGTTAAAAAGTTGAGTTAATACATAAAGTGTAGAACCATTTATAAAATATTTTTAAATTACTATTATATTTGTTTTTCAATATAGTAAAAATGAAATGGAATACAAGTATATTAGATCTGAATTGGCTTGTTATTTTCTTTTATTCCTATTTTGACCTTTGAATTCATATTATGGTATTTTAGACCTCATTAGTGGGATGTTTTCAATAACTTTGGGAACATTAAGGGGTTTTGCATGTAGTTCATGGACACAACATCATCATAATCAAATCTTAGACTTTTTTTTAAATGTTTATTGGAATCCTTATGCATTTACACACACTGTTTTCAGTATATTCTTAAAAAGAATGCTCTGATAATAGAATAAATAATCAACATGTATATTATAAAAGTTTCAAGACTGACATGAAAAAGAATCTGATGAGGGGAACATGTTTATTAATATTAAAAGCAACTGTGCATTTCAAGCTATCTATGCTCTTCAGGGTTAATTGTAATTTGCTCATTTTTTATTTTATGCATTATAATTATTAAACAATGAAAAGAAACTTTTAATACTTGCAGAATTTCTATAACAGTTCTGATATTTGATTTTTTTAATGATTTCTGAAAATTTCATTTCATCATCAGAACATTCTCGCACATTTTTCAAGGGTCATATTTTTTTATTTCATATATTTAATAGCCTAGATCATTCAGTTTCTAATTTGACAATTATCCGTCACCCCTATGAATTTCATATTAGAATTTCTTATTTGGATAGCCTGTTTAAAAATAAGAATAAAATTTAATGAGGAAATAATCAAGAATTATAATTAAGTATTACCACAAGTTACCAATATTATTTTGTAAAATTTTGTCATTAATATGATGTAGTAATATAAATTCAATTAATTACGGTTGATCATAAAAGTATTTACCTTGCCAGCATATGAGTTAGCCAGTTATCTTTCAAAGTAGAATGAGTCAATATAAAATGTTTACTATTTTCATAAGTAGTCAGATCTGTAATAAACACAATTTTATCCTTACAAAATTTTTACATACTAGAGTACTAAGAATCAAATATATAATGATATTCAAAAATAAGAATTTTTTTTTAGACATCTGTAAAGATACTTAACATCCAAATATAACGGCACCAAAACAAGATGGAATACTTGAGTCAAATAAAGGATAAATATCTCTTAACGGATAAATTTACCCATAATAAAAGAAAATTTACTACCTTCACCAATTTAGAAATAACCAATACTCATATTTGATGATCATTAAAATTCTTTAAAAAAAAGGTTCTTTCAGTTATGGCAACTTATTTCGTTTGGCTTATTAATATTAAATAAACAGGATATTTTTATAAATTTTGTATAAATTAGATGTAAATAGGTATGAATTTTTAAGTTAAAATTGTAAATACTTTTAAATGGGTTAATTGTATAAAATTAATTGTAGTGGAATTGCACATCAGCGAGAAAAGACTGCTCTAAGGTATTTACTGCATTTGCACTTAGTCAATGCAATTGACTAAATTGGTGATGTAGGCGTGTTGGCAACATAATGAAGTCACTAATGGTTTTTACTACTCACTAAAATGTGTAGTAGAGATTAAGAAATAATAATTTGTTCTTAAAGAATGATGGAGAAATTTCCAGACATTTCTGTATCTGCCCTGCCCACTTTTAGTGGGACACTATTTAAAGAAGCAGCTCAAAGAGAGGAATCAGATCAGTTCAGACAACATACTATGTAGGTTGGCTTAGCTTCAGAGAGCATCTTTTCACTCATTAACAATTGTTCTAGAGCTTTGCTGTTAAACGAAATTAGCAGATTAAGTAGTTAATTCATTGAGCATTTGTAGCTTGTGTGGCTTATATTTCATACACATTTTCCTACACAATAAAGTATGCATCTTTGCAACATTCTCAAGTGAGAATTTCATAACAATATAAATATATAATTTTAATTATTATTTTCATACTTATTTTTAATTATGGGAATTTCTTGAAGCTTGATGTTATTTTAGGAAAATGCAATAATATTAAATTTTCTGTAAATACAACATTATAAATAATAGTTTTGATGTTGGTGATTAAAAAAAAATTTAGTAAGCCTATCCTATTAAATACCAACAACTCTTGGTTTTTAATAAGAAAATGTCAAAAAAAAATTATTCTCTTAAATATCACAAATAAACAAATCATTTATATTAAAGTGCAATCATACAAATTTAAAAAATTTAAACAATATCCTTAAAAAAATTTCTCTAGAGGATAAATTAACAAAAAGTTTTCAATGTGTGATTTTTGAATCAAAAAGTTGATTGAATCATATTTTCATTTTTTTATTAATAATTAAGACTTCTATCAAAGAAATTTTTTAGTGTATTATATATATCCAAAACATCTTAAAACACTGTTCAAACCAATTTTAATGATTTTTATATTTTATCAATTTAATATTATTACAAATAGATAAAAAGATAAAAGTTTAACTCTGACCTGAACTATAAGCATAAATTCTTAACTGAGCTTATCAAGCCAATTTTAAAAGAAATAGTATCTATTACAGTTATTTAAATTTCTAAAGTCACAAATACATATTTTAATAACAAATTTTAGAAGATAACTACTAAATTATTAATCTATGTTGTTGCCCTTTACAAAACATTTTTTTAAGTCTAAATATAAAATAATCTAAGAAAATATTTGTTATTTTTAATTTAAAAAAATAATCAAGCCCATGAAATTATTAAACTGGTTGGGGTGTGAACACTAGGCATACCTCCCATGTTGACCAAAGCAGCCCTCTGGACGTTAGGTACCCAACCTTTCCAGAGGCCTCTGACACCACTTTCGGCAATGATTTTTCGAAAAGCATGCCAAGTGCTCTGCACCCTGAAACAAATTGTCAATACAATTATAACTGAAAAAGTTTTTTAAAAAATAAATTCCCACAAAGAAAATCTTTCTTAATAGTGTCAGTTGTATTAAGAATAAATATTATTTCTACAAAGGAAAAAAAATCACCTAAAATTCTAACTTCTATTAACTAGCATGCTAACAGAACTTAATTGAGACATACCAAAAGAAACATCTAAGCATATAATTAAATATAAATGCACTTACATTTTTATACAGTAAACTTATATTAAAACAAAGGAATCAATATTTATAAGCAACACAATATTAAATTAAGAGGTTCATCATTGTTCTCTTAGTGTTTGTAATATTTCAGAAAATAAACTTCTATATACTATCATAATTTGATTAAAAAGAACAAAAGCTTCCCTATAGCAAATAATTATTTTCAATATTATGCCATACGATAAGTAGAGACGATATCTTGATTGTAGATCATTAAAAAAAAACCTAATACTTAACAAGAAATCTATGCAATAACAGGTCATCATGTAGAGAGAATAAAATAATGCACTTGCATTATTTCAAATTAAATTTTATAACAGTCTGCACTTTTAATTTGCATTTAATTTTGGTAGCAGTTTTATGACTTGATATTGTTGTGTGATTAATTTGCTATATATATAAATAGCACTTCTGAAACTGCCTTTTTTGTGGCCTAATATATAGGTATATATACCAAAAATTTATACCTGCTTCTACAAATCTAACCATTAATCTACTTAGATATAAATAGAATAATGCTTTGTTTATTTACTTTTTTTAAAATAATTTTCTAATGCAATTTAAGAACTGCATGATTGTTATATTTTAGTTATTAGGAATCTAGTGAACATGAATGAATTTAAAAATACTTTCTTCATTAATTTAAGCAAGTCAATTTAAAATAAACCTTTTTTCAACAATTATCTCAATAAAAAAAAAACTTTTTTTTCTCTATACACCAAAAATAATTAAGTAAAAGGAAAGGGAGATTCAGAAAATAACAAACAAATGTTCATTTTATGAAGGAATTATATTCAAACCTTGGAGGGTGCCCTTCCAGTCTTCGTCTTCCTTCCATCTGCATTTGAACTTTTACAAGATCAGTAGGACTTGCTAAAAATTGTCCAAGTGCCCCAGATAAACTGCCACATAAAACTGATTTCCTGTTGACACACAAATGAGACAAAGAATTCTTGATTAAAGAAATAAGAAGGTAATTGCTTTTTATACTTGTGCCTATTTTTAAGAAACCTATGTTTCTAGTCATAGATGTAAAATATCAAATAAAATTGTTAAAATTCCTCTTTTTTTTTTTTTTTTTTTTTTTTACTAAACTTCTTTCATGCGTTTCTGTCATTATAACGTTTTGATTAAAACCAATTAAGGCAGTTATTTTAATTGTTTATCTATGTAAAATGACAAGGATAAATGATAGAAAAATTATTAATTATATTTAAAACCTAAGTGAATATGTTATCTAAATTTAAACAACAATTGTTGATTATAATACTTTTTCTTGATTTAGAAAAACTGGATTGGATATATACTAAAAATATGAAGTATATACTAAAAATATCATACACAAATGATGAGGGAATTAATATTAGAATACATCAATAAAATAACATAAAAAGTAACTGAGCAATAACAACAAATAGAGGAATGTGAAATTTAAACTGCAAATGTAAATACTGAATTTTTCTTCAAGTTTAAGATATCCAAACTGGAATAATATGTCAACTTTACTACAAAAATATAAATGGCATTCAAATTTCTTTATTTAAATTTTCATAGAAAGAAACTGATTTCATACCATAAAACTGGACCACCATTTTGTTTTGTTTTCAATAACTTTTCTCGAAATACTTCATAAAATGTCATACGGCAACCACTATACACTAAAAAAAGAATAAGAGGTAAATTACAATCTTTTTAAAGATAAAAAAATTGAAGTTTTAGACATTTTTTTCTATTAGATATTGTATAAGTTTATGATTTGAATGACTTTATGAACAAACATTTGTACTTAAATTTTAAAGGTTATATTAATAAAATGCCTATATGATTATGCATCCTTTTATACAACAATGAAATAAAGATATATATTATTGTCTATTGCAGTTATATATATATATATTGACACATTACACACCTCTTCCCATCAGTAAAAGGAAGTACACATAGAAATGTTTTTTTAAAAAATTAGAAAGATTTAATTCACACTGCATGTAGTAAAAAGTGACAAATTTAGATGAAAGAAGAAAAATGCCCTTAAAATTAAAATTCAGCCACAATATAGCCTGTATAAGTTGGAAAACCTATAACAGCATAAGTTGTATCACTTTATACTAGACTTTGAGGCATTCAATAGCTCTAAAACTGAAATCTAGAGCAATTATATGCATATTGTAGTCTGATGAAATGAAGGGTCAAATTTATAGAAAATCTTTCTATATCTCAAGAACTAAGCTTAAAAAAAGCCTTATAATTATCAAAAAAGTATTTTATGCCAAATTGGGAGAAAATATCACTGGACTAAATACAAAGTGAATCAAAAACCTTCAGTTAAAAGTTTAAGGATAGGCTAAAGAAATAAGAGTTATTTTTATATAGAAATCTATTTTGACAAATAAAATTTATGAACTTTACAAGAGTTACCATGACTGAAAAGAAAAGCCAAATTTCCGAGTTCTTCCAATTTTGTTTGCGAAAAAAATCTAAATATTAAAGAAATGGAACATGAATGTTTAGAAATATGATCAGAAGATATAATAAGGTTTTGACAACACTTTTTTAAAGAACATGAGAGGGTCATTTCCAGAACACTAGATTTCTTTAAAACAAACACTAGAAAAACAAACTTTGAAACAAACAAACATTTCTTTAAACAACTATTAGAATATATACAGAGCTTCATTTCTTCAGCATTTCATTTTAGTTGATAAAGTATATATTCAATTTATATTTGAACATGGTCAAGGAAATTGTATACAGTTTCAATTTCAAAATTCTTTTTAAATGAAAATTCTAGAGACATAAAGAAATTGAATATTGAAAGATTTTTGTATCTTTAATATTTCTTAATCCAAAAAGAATGATTTCATATTTTCTGCATTATGCTGTGTTGAATAATAAATGACACTCACCAAGATGCCTGTATATAGCTGGTGTAACACCCTGCCATAATTTGAATAAACCCTCTTCTTGAACTATAATCAAAGAAAAGAATATTCTATAAAAATACTTCCATCTGCTATTGTATGGATAAAATTTTAAATTGCAATATAATTTTAAATTGCAAATATAAAATTATTTGCAATTTCTTAAATGTAAATAAATTTTTTCAATTATTCAGTAAATATATCAAATGATCTCTTGCAAATATAAAACATAAAAGATTAGATAGAATACCGTTTCAAATAAAATGTCTGTCTTAGTATGTTTTTATGGTACTCTTCCGTTAACCAGATGCAAGTGAAAAATTGACAATGTAGGATTCCGCCAAATTTCTTTGGCAATTTTTCGCTTGTGCCCGGCTCAGAGAAAAAAAACTGTTTTAACATATTTGCATGTTCCTCACACATATTTAATGTCTTGGCTTAGTCTTGAAAAAAATTTGGTACAGGTGCTCTTCAGAGTAAAAGAAAATTAAAAGTTTAAAAATTAAAAAAAAAATAAGAAGAAGAAGAATTTGACAGAATTTGATTTTTTTTCAGTATTATTTTCTGAAAATATAACACAAAAATGCTTTTTACATAAACAATGAATTTATCATATGAAATCAAATTTTATGCTTTTATTTATATTTAAATGTTGAACAGCTCCCTCCCATCTAGATTCAACAAATTTTAAATATAAATAAAAATAGTCATTGATTTATCAGACATCTCAATTATATGATTGTTTACTATATCTTTTTAAAATATGAAAGTTCCCCTTTACTTTAATTCCAAAATGGGTTTATGTTTACACACATTCATATAGCACATCTTTTACAGTTTGATGTTAAAATTGTTAAGATTAATATATTTAAAATTATATATCATTATGAATTAAATATGATATTAAAATAAAACTTATTAAATAAATATAATACTAATTTCAATAAATTAATAAAAGAATTGTATTGTTCATCAAAGATTAATTCTACTTTTATTCCATAATTATAATTCAGATTTCTTTTCTTTTAGAAAATATGACTAAAACAATGGAAATAAGTTTGTATTCTTCAAAACATTGCTTGTAAAAAATTCTAATTAGCCTAGGTTTGTTTGTTTTTTACTTTTTCTTGATGCTGTTTTAAAAATTTGGTTCCTTTTCCAATCATTTTGATTTGATTTTCAAAACATTATTTTATTCATTCACCCAATATATCCAATAATGGAAATATAATTTTTTATCCTTTTTCTTATTATTTTTATTTTTTGCTGTTAAATTAACTACACATAGATATCCAGTTCAAAATACTCAATATAAATGCTCTATTTTGATAATGCATGAAAGATTTTTTTTGTATAATTTTCAGTTTCCATTTAATTTATATTTTAAAAATTTATCAAATGATGATGAATTTAATATAGTTATGTATTATGAATTAGTAATTTAACAGCCAAGAAAGCAATAGTTGGTTAAACAAAATAGTTGTAAAAATTGACAAATCTATAAATGAAATAATATTAATAAACATTAGATAATTAGATAACACAGTTCTCTCTCTTTTCATAATGCTTTGACATGGGGAGGGGAGATTAAGGAATGACAGGCATCCTGTTATTTTTTAATAAATGAAAACTTATAAGGAAGTGCCAAAAAAACTTCAATTATGATGCAAAGGTTTTCTGAGTATCTTCTGAGAATAATTTGAAACAATTTTATTGTTAATAAAAGAAATTTAGGAAGATGACAAATATTAATAAAAAGGAGGGCATGCATCAGAAAATTCAATTTGAGACAAGACATGTTATATTAGAAATGTATCTTTAATGTGTTCATTTATTGGAGTGTAATAATCAGCCAATTCTGTGACAATAACCTTTAAACTTGTGCCAATGATTATATACTAATTAACTATGGCTGTTAGTCAGTAGCAAACAGTTTGGGTGGAGTCAACATGTCAAACAAGTGGTTAAAGTTTGATAATGATAATGTTTTTAACTAGCAATTTTATATTCAATGAATTTTTTAATATTTTAATTACATTTGTAATCATTCCTATGCATAAAATAAGGCTCAACTTTACTGTACGGTCACCCTTGGCGACTTTTTCAAAAGTTGGCGATAAATAGTTTTTTGTGGCAACCTTGCCGATAATTAATTTTTTTTTTTTGGCAATCTGCCGAAAACTGGAATTTCCCCAGAAATTGAGTTTCCCCATTTCGAACTGGGGTGATATATGGTGAGGTTGCTTTTGTCTTTGCTCCCACGTGGTGATATATTGTGAAGTCGCTTTAGTCTTAGCTCCCACGTTCTTTTAATTTTATTGTGATGGCTGCATGGGGAATGTCTGAGGTAAGTGCAAGAATGTTTGGAGAGAATGATGTTATGTGGTATGATGAGCATGTGAATTTAAGGTATTTGTATGGATTGGATGAAAGGAAAGAGACATTTGATTTTTGTATGAAAGCGGGGTTGATTGCAAATAGGTATGAATGTCCGAAATGTAAGTTTGTTATTCCTTGCTGAATTTCTGCTTTTTGTTCTTTCATTTATATAGTTAAATTTACATTCGAAAGTCCGCTTCTTTTTGTATTTTTTTGCAATAATTTGTTCTAATTTTTGGATGCTAATATGCCTTACATTTCTTATTTCCTAACATAACCCATAAAAGCTTTGCACTTTTATTTTGTTACAATCCAGAAGTTCGTTATTCCTCTCCGCAACTTTTCAGCCCTTTTCTGTGCTCTGTTTTGATTCTCGCTTCGAAATCGCCAAAATGGCGACTTTTGGCGCGATTTTGAAAAAGTCGCCAAGGGTGACCGTACAGTAAAGTTCTACCTAAAATAATTTCCCAAACATATATTAGATGAAATACGGTTAAAATTTAATTTCTGAATAACTATTTATAAAAGTAATTATGATAAATAATTACTTTTATCATTAAAAATCATTAAAATTGGCTAAAGAATTATTACAATTAAGTTTTGTAAGTATGTGATTAAAATTTTACGAACTATCATTCCAAATTTAAAAAATTAGTTGAGATTATAGAAAATAGAAGGTAGATATCAAACTATAGAATGCCCAAGTAGGTATATAAACTTGAAATTTCTTTCTCACTTTCTAAAGAAACCCTGCTCTAGCACACACTTAATTGTTGCCATTTATTAATATTACAAAATATAAAAAGATTTTACAATCTCCATTATATAACTTTGGTTCTTATATAATGACTAAATTTAAAAGGTGCAAAAAAAAAAAATTACGAATAAAAGGCATGTTTTTTTTTTCCATGGTAAGATAAACCTTTATTTTAACTTACGACCATTAAAATTGGATTTAAAATTGTTTTGTTTAAAAATTAAATTCTTATATGATTTAAATAAACAAATGAGTGGTTATTTGATAGTTAATTATCATTAATAAGTTAATAATAAATATCTGAAAATAATTAATTCAGTTTAAAACAATTATTTAAAATAAATATGCAGAATTGAAATTTGATAACTTAGTTAAGCAGTCAATTTTTCTACTACAAATTAAGCTTTCTTACTATTCATTAATTAATATATATTATAACCATAATCAAAGTTGTAAGGTTATTTTCTTGCATTGGAAAAATGTTGCTCTTTGATATTTTAACAAATGATTACTCTAAAAATATACTACCAAAAGCTAACTCTTATCTCAAACTGAATTTCTGTAAGCTATTCAATTTAATGACTTTTCCTTCAAAAATAGCTGTAGCTCCTTCCAGTATAGATTTTCTTAAAATTATAATGTAACTGGATTATAATAAAGTTTTAAGAAATTGCACTGTTTTACAGAAAATGTATAATTCCTAAAACAAACAGCATATATTTCAGTATTAAGATATTTAAATATTGAAACATTAACACCTTAATTATTTGTAAAATAGATTTCTTATATTTAATATTATATAATAAGCCAATATTTAAAAAAATAATAAGTTTATAAAAACCAAATAACAGTACTTACCAATTCCTATAGCAGTATGCAACATTCCTCGGCTCTTGACTTTATTGTAAACATGAGCATTAGATCCACTGCATTTGTTCACAGCAGCTTCCCCTTGAATTTGTAATCTAGTTTTTGTTATATCCAGAGGATAAGTTGCTGCAATCCATTAAGGTTAGATTAAATATATAGTGTGGCATTATCATTCTAAAAGTCATGAAAACTTAACATAATATGTGAGCAAAATAGATGTACTTGGCATATTAATAGATCCTACTATTGATTAAAAGGACTTCTGATGGATAACTGAAACAAAATTAAGACAATTTAATGAAACTTACCTGTTTCGGCAACAGTAGCAGCTGAAGAGGACAAAACATATTTAAAGAGAAAACTTTCATTATGTGCATCATTTTTATTCCTGAAACCCATGTTTATCAAACAATCTTATGGTTACGTAATGCGCAATAAATAAGTTACAAGCAAACTACTCCAATAAAACACAAACTAACACAACATTATAAATTTATTGAACCACCTGAGAGGTCCATGTTTACCTACTTAAACAACATGCCGTATTCTCTGCTCACAAACGCAAGGAAGTACAAAGAGCAGAGCAAGCAGCAAAAAGTATTGGTACAAAGTCACAAGTAGGTGTGGCTTCAAGCTAGTGGGTGTAACGATACTAAATTCTCAATATTTATTGGTTGGTATATTGAAAGGTGAAATAACGAACAGTCGAAAGTATTAGTTAAATTGTTAAAAATAGCTTTTATCTCATAGAATCGAAACTTTTATTCTTTTTTAATTTATTCTTTTAGAAAAAATATTTACAAATTGGAACTTATAAAAGGATGTATGATTTCTTATAATGAAGAAAGGTCTAATGTAAAATTTCTTCCTCTCCCGAAAATGTAAGTGAAATGCTCCTGGGACATGAAATAAAAAACAACAACCAAGACCTAATTAAAAAACATTAAAAATAAACTAGCATTTCCTGACTACAAGATACAAGATGAATTAATATTTTCAATTGCTGAAGTTTAATTTTCTGTTCTGGAGAATTTTATGAAAAAGAACTACAAAACGTCACACAAATCTTGCATAAGAGTAGAAATAATAGAAGAATTAGATTCTATCTCTGTCATGGATTGATCATTAAGAAAGTTAAGCCCCTACTTTTGATATTAAGAAAAGGAGACCTATTAGAAAAAATTTCTGATTCTTATTTAAACAACTCCCTTCTATGATTACTTGCTTCGTAGTAATTAATGGCCGCTAAAATTTTAATTACATTTTTTAAATCTAACTTTGTAGCGAGTGAAGGTTGCGATACGAACCCGTGACGCTAAGACCTGTAGACGAGTAAATGACCATAATACAAAAAGCGACTTCTATATCGTAGATGTGATCTGGCTTATAAGGCTAACGCTACAGTACTCCCCCACCAGTGAGTCGGCGTAGAAGTGAACGATTTTTTTATTGCGCCAAGCATTATGGCGAGTTGCTGCTTGTTCGTCAAGTGAGTCTGACTTTTTTTTTGTGGTGTTGTTGTTTGTTTGCTTGCATGCTTTACATCAAGTGAATATGACGTTTTTGCTGCTGGCAGATGGAGCCACGACTGTTGCGGAAGGTTGTGTTGTCAAAGTCACCAACGTAGAGGGTGAGTGGTCGCGATACGAACTCTCGACGCTAGGAGCTCTAGCCGAGTAATATGACCATAATGCAAAAGTCGACTTCTGCATCGTACGTGTGTTATCTGGCTTATAAGGCTAACGCTATAACTTGATTTCAATGTATTTTTCAGCTGAATATTTCAAGTTCATATTTTGATAGTCTTGTATTTCATTCTATTTTAAAAGCCTTGCATCATTCTGTTCATCTTACTATGCATTTGCCTTATTTTCTGTAAAAAATGCGATTTGTAAGAGATTATATATCATTGCAGTGTCTGACTTTTTTTAAACAATGAAGTCTAATTTCTATTCTAAAACAGTTCAGAAGACAGTTTTCCTTTATGTTAGTATTTAAAATATTGTATTTATTTTTTAAATATTCTTCTAAGAATTTAAGTGTGTGTGTGTGTGTGTGTGTGTGTGTGTGTGTGTGTGTGTGTGTG
>JAOUZG010016999.1:6492384-6509013 GCA_026289955.1 Argiope argentata | reverse complement strand
TGTGTGTGTGTGTGTGTGTGTGTGTGTGTGTGTGTGTGTGTGTGTGTCGATTTTTTTGACGTGCTTTGCCTATATTGACTAACATTAAGAAACAGAATCGTAATTTGGATTGTAAAATAACAACTTTAACAGTGATTTTTATTGATAGCTTTGGTATTATTCGAGAATTTTTATGAGATAATTTTAAAATTTGTTCAGAGATCTGAAATACGAATTCGATGTGGAAAGTTTGGTAGCACTAGGTCAAACAATCTAGTAGAGCAAGCATGCGAGCCCACACATACACACTTATATCTTGTTATATGTTAAGATAAAGATGGATAATATGTTACTACAAATTGCGCAATTGAACTGATGGTAGGAAATTTGTGTTCTTTCTGTATAATGTAATTGGAAAAAGATAAGCATTATAAGATGAAAAATACAAATTTCGTTTTTAAAAAATCATCACCAACATTAAACGAATATTTGAAGAAACCAGTGTGATTGGTCACCCAAAATGCTTTCTGATAAACCTGTTCCAAAGAACGCCTTGCAGGGAATCGGCTTACGGAATATTAACTCTTGGCTTGAATCTGTCATTTTTACTGATTATATTCATAACCGTCTAGAAATCTCGACAGCCATTATTTATCAAGTCCTTGGCATTTTTTTTTTTTTTTTTTTTTTTTGTGATTAATCCCAACTATAGGTGCCCAAAAATCAAGTTTATCTTTCAACAAATAAAAATTTGACCCAAAACTGCATTTATAGTCACAAAATGTCATATCAAATTTGACGTATTTAAGTCAGTACGCTTACATCTTATCGAAAGTATATAACGACGGACAAAGAAATCGTTGTTGGATTCGGCTCAAAATTTGTTAGGTTTTTAGTACTCTATAGTTATTAAATCTCCTTACGGAATTTTATCTCTTAAGCTGATTTCATTTTGTAGTTATTTTATGTTGAACAGCCGGACAGACGAATTTCTTCTGAACAAATTTTACTTGGCATTTAATAGATACCTATAAGTTTGGTATAAAGAACGAATAGGAAACTTCAACCGTCTACTTCAACGCATTTTCGTTATCTTTGTCACGAACAGACGGACGGAAATTTCCAAAAATGTGTTTTTCGACCTCAGAGAGGTCTAAAATGAGGAGATTTCTCAAAATCGCGATTTCGAATTTTTGTGACGATTATTATACTTTCTCTTTACTACGTATACAAATAAAAGTGTTAGAAAAAGCCAGCTGACAATAAATAAATCGTTTTTGAACATTTTAAATTATGGTAGGAATAAAAGTTTGTTAGAGACATGCGCTCGGACTATAAATACTTCCTAATGCTTTTCCCTTCTTATAAATTTTCGGCTATTGTTGATTCTCGGTTTCAAAAATTCTTAACTTACTGAGTTTTGAGTATGCGTCAGGAAGTGTTTATTTAGTTCAAAATAGTGATGAGTTATGCTTTCAAATATAGTGGTGATAAGAAAGACGAAATGTTTTAGGTTTAACAAGATAAACTTGGATTTTAAACGTATTTTAATTCAAAGTTCTAGTATCGATTTTTAGAAAACGTCAAAATCAAAAGTTCCGAAAATAACACAGTTGCCAATTTGAAATTACTATTTACAATTTTTTTTACAATTATTAAACTACTCATGCATTATTTTTAAAGGAAATATTTATGATTATTGTCGCAACAGACTTAAAAGATGTAAAGACTGCGAGTAACTCGTAATTTTGTAAGGATAAGATACTATTTCATAATGAAATACTTTAGAATAATTTTTATTAGCTGGAAGCTGCCTGATAATTAAGTTATTATGAATAAACGGAAAGTTTCAGTTCTTAAAATTTGTATTCCACTTTTCAAAAAAAAATCTTTATACTAAAACATTTATTTTATTTGTTATTGAATTTTCCGGTAACATTTCGAGATAAACAATGGCAGATAATCTAGATCATATTTAATATTACATAGAAGATTCTTCGTGCCATTCCTGGAAGCATTTTTGCCACTTGAACAAGTCATATAAGCAATCAATACTCATTTTAAATTAAAATAAAAGAATCGATAGTACTGGCATACACGTGGGAAAAGTGACAACAGCAGCAATAGCAATAACAAAATGGAATGTAAAAGTATCTATAAGGAAGCAGAAATCAAGATGAAAAAATGATGAAGAATTCTATAAATACACCCATTCTTCGTGTTTCTCCCCTAAGTGAGGAAGAATTGTTAAAAAACGGTAATCCCATGATACTGAAACGAACAATACAATATCAAAATATATGCATATTATGTAAATTATAATAGAATGCGAATAATTTTATTTAAACTTGAATAAACTTTCTACCGCAAAATTTTATCAGTTACAGGGACGACTATCTGCTTTGAAATGTGCACAGTCAGAATAATAATCTATGTAGAAAATATCTCTACAGATTTTTACAATTTTTTTTATCATGTTCAAATAATGGACTCTAGAAATAGAATATGAATGAAAACCTTGCAAAAATTTGAGAGCATAATCTTTACAGCAATTCCCCGTTCATGTGTTTATAAGCCTCTGTCGGATGGACTATAGAGACATTTTTGGTCAGTAACCTGAAATTCTTCGTTATAAAAGCGTAGTTATCTGTATTGTCATGTGAATTCCATATGCAAATCAATGAAATGGATGACGTGTAATATAAGCTAGAAAAGTGTACCATGGCCTGATTAAATATATATTTATGTAAAGAGAATATGGATCAATAGATTCAGTAAAGTCCTTCTGTTTCAGAATTCATCCAGCAGTTTTGGCAACTGCTTTCTGTAAATTTCATTAACTTTATATTTTTTAAAAAAAGTAAGGGTCAGATAGATTACCCCCCCCCCGCCTTTAGAAAGAACAGCATTTTTTTCTAAAATGGTTTGTAAGTTCCTTTTCTAGGCTGATTATTAATGAATTTTTTGATGTTTAATATGAATTTAATTCCTATATTTGAATATTTTATAGACTTGATGGACTAGAAATTATCAGAGCAAATTTTTATTTTAATTTCTCGCCCCAAGCTCATTACAGGGCAAAATTCCACTTTGAAAAGCTCAATTATACAATTCAACGGAATTTAATATGTTTGGAAAAAGTTCTAGATTTTAGGCAATGCATCTAGAAGTATTCTTGTATTGCCATCAACCTTTCATAAATTCATACAAACCATACAGTCATCATGCGGAGGACACCTTGAAAAGAAGATGAGATGCTCTAGGCTTGTTGATTGAATATCCCATCCTGAAGGGTACACAAACAGATTGGGGTCTGACTCCTCCCATCGATGATGGGATGAACAACGAAGACTTCTTACTGGAATGTTGTACCGCAGCCCGTGATAACATTTATTACTCAACCACAGTTCCCTCCAGTGTTGCTGTTGTGGTGATCTAGTCATTTAGTTTTTATGGTTTATCCGTTGCCTTTGGGCGGGTCGGAAAGTCAGTGATATACCACACAGTCGTCATCATTTTATATTCTCATGGAGTATTATAATTTTTCTTTAGATGTGACATTTACAAATGATATGAAGTAATCAAGATTACTGAAATATTTTATTACAAAATACCTACTCTTCTGTAAATGTCAAGCATAGATTTAAAATATCTAGTTATCTGTAAATGTCAACCATGGAATTTTTCGAATAAGGCTTCAGTTGTTATGGGGAGGCAAAAAATCCCAGTCAAGATATTTTAAAAACATTTGTGGATAAAGTTCTACAAACAGTGTACTATTTTAACTAAGAATATTTCCTGGATAATGTAAACCTGCTTAATTTGTGCCTCAGTGAGGGAATATTGACGAAGACACAAGTGTCACAGATTTAATCCAATAATTTTAGTAAAAAAACTGTTTCTCGAACTTTAAGCCAAGATTTTTTCTCCATATATATCTTGTTTATGCATTTTTAAATGATTAAAAGTTTCTGATATTCTGTTACATGCTTCCCTTTATTTGGAGGGGGGGAGTGATGAGAAAATTGTGTCTTAGCAATACTGAATAAAATAATATTTTTCTACTAATATTTCTTAAAAATGATTACTTTAGAAATAATAAATTAGGTCTTATTTAAGAGTATATTTTGTATTCCAACTATGAACTCCTTCTCCCCTTCCTTTGGAATAGGGGTAGGCCATTCTAAAGAGATTTCATTTTTTAAACGAGGATATAGTATAAATAATATGACAGTAGTTAAACCATACCATCCAAATACATAAAAATTCATATTCAATATTTGAAACATTTAATTGTTCTAAATTAAGATTTGAAGGTGTGTAACATACCTACACTTCCCAAATCAAAATTTCAGCTGTGGCCAGTTTATTTTTATTCTTGATATTTATCTATGAAATATGTCATGTATTAAAATAATCTTTCTTATGGCATACGTGCTGAGAAATATTTGAGAACAAAATAGGGATTAAGTAGGAATACATTATAAGAAATGCACTAATTTTTATTATTGCTACTCATGATTCTTCTTTTTCTATACATCAAGGTGTTTTTTTTATGATGTGATTATTATTTTGGTCTAGCAGATTTCATGCGTGCTTGAGTATGATATATTCTAAGAATTTCCAATACATTTTTATCAGTTAATATTTGGATATAAAAATAATTAAATTTTAGTTTTATGAGAAATTTAATCATTCGTATCTTGAATACAATTTTTTTTTTGTTTTTGTTGCATTTGTAAAATGCTTACGTATTTATTGGCGTATTTTTATTTTTGGGTTTAAATGATGGTATAATGCTTGTTAATAGAACTCGAAACGATAACAAATTATCGCTTTTTGGTGTTAAAAATAAAGGAAATATCATAGACATGAAGTGATACTTATTTATTTGAAATTACAATAGATCATTCACACAGTTAAAGAAATCAATGCTGCGAAAATCTTTGCTCAATCATTCCAATGGCGAGTTATTTTTTCTTCAACAAATAATTCTGTGTTTGGCATTTTTGAAGACCTTAAATAACTATTCACAATTACAAGCAAGGTAAAATGACTAATACACACTATTTAAAAATACTCAACAGCTAAAGAAAATTCTTAATCATGAGTATATTGTTGGGTAAAATCCATTTTTCAAAAGATTATAACTAGAAGAAAAAAAGAAGAAAAATATTCTAATTTTTGACTTAGAATGTTGCCAAATAAAAAAAAAATAATGCTAGCACAGTGAAATAAAGATATTTATGTTATTGATCGTATCACATAATGTATTTTATATTAAAAATGCAATGGATATTTTAATATAAACAGAGTATACCTTAATTATTAATTAGAATAAAAATAATTCAAGAAATAAAATTTTTGAATATTATTTTTTGATAAAATAATTCATTAATTTGTAATTAATTTATCTACTTTAGCTTCCAAAATTCATAATTATGAGAAATTTCTTACAAAATATTGATTTTTTTTGTTTTAGTTAAACTTAAATAATATAATTTTGAAAAAAAAGAATGATTTCTTAAAAAATTAATTCTAACTATTACGAATGTAAGGAGTCTATATTTCATTTTTGTTGATAAATATCCTATTTAGAATTCAAGGAAGACGAATAGTTTTTTTTACAAGTTACCACTCAAGTTATTTACATTTGGCACAATATCTATTCTTGTGAATAATACAGCCAACTCATGCTCACGTGATACATGTCAAAAGCATCTAGTTCGTTTTCTTTTGGAATATAATGCACAACTTGTATCATTTTCTTAAAGTATTGTTTATAATGTTAAACAACAAACAGATATCAAATGACATGCACAGTGACGTTGACTAGGAAAGCGGGACGTCATGTGATTTGATCCCATTTTCATAATAAATATACTGCTATGACACAATATAAATATATTAGGTAATATACAGGAGGTAATATCAATAAGATAAGTATATTTCTATTATATAAACTATAAAACTTTATTCTTATTGAAAGCAATTCTTTATATATATATTGAATGAATGTAATGGAATTTTTGTATGATGAGAAAATGTATAATCATTATTTTGTTCAAATATTTAGTTTTTTTAACTACTATACACTAATTAAATATGTTTATTTATTATTTCTTCTGCTTCTAGTTGTCCATGATGACTCTTTGTAATAGTATTAAATAAAAATATCGACTTCAAATGATTCAATTTAAGTATTTTTAAAATTACGTTTCATAGAAATATCGATTGATTCGGCCTTGTCTTATCATAAGTGATATCTTCCATTTTATTTTTAACATTATTCTTGCGTAGCAACTTCAACAGTATGTCAGTCAATAAAGTTCTTTTATTCAGAGTTGACTTTAGAATGAATTATTCATTAGAAAAAAGTTAAAGCCTTATCATTAATAAAAAAAGAGAGAAAAAGCATTCAATAAATAATAATGATAGTAAAAAAAGCGGGACTGATCACCCTATATTATTAATCTACGCATAAAAATTTGTTGAAATTTGTTATCTTTGGCGACTCTTTTTTACGATTGCTATTATTATACAAACACAAAAAAGCCAAAAGTTTTTTGTTTCTGCGTGCTTGTGATAGTACCGATCGACAGATGGTCAACTTCTCGAATTACACTTTAGACGTTAAATCTAGGTTTCAAATTTTATTCATTTTGTTTTCCTGTCTTTAAACTCATCGTGTTAACAAATATATTCGAACTACCAGACAGACATTATTTGAATGGATTTTGTTCAAAATTCGACAAAAAGCTACAACTTTGTGGTGTGAAGATCGCATATCAAATTTCATTCATCTAATTAAAAGAGTTTTTGAATTATCACATTCAAAGGCTGACATAATTCTAAATATATATATTTTTTTCAGATTCAGAATGGTCTGAAACTTGAAGATCCTCCACGAATTCAACTTTTTTTCCGATGATAATAACACTTTCTCTCTGTATACAGAGTGGACGAAAAAGTAAGAAAATTAATTATATGCCTCAAAATATTACTCGCGGGAAGAGGTCTCGTGAAAAAGAAACTCGTATCGTACATTTCTATTTTTTGACCTCTCGTCTAGATGCAGTAGATATATTAAAACCAACAAATACTTGCCCAAGAACTTAATGCGGATGCTGATTTGAAATTTTGATTTCCTTTTCTATCTTACTTAATAGCAATTCTTTTATAACTTTTGCAGAAGGAGATTTTATTTCTCGTCCGTGATAAACAAATATTGTCTTATTTCTTTAAAATTTTAATTTCATTTTTTTCAAAGCCTTTAGTAGTTATTGGATATGTGTGAAATCTACTCCAAATCCGAAATTTTCGCGATGCAGATAGTGCGGAGTCCATGCTGCGATAAAAATAATGTAGCAAACAAAATGCTTTTTTATGAATATAAATATAAAGGATGATAAGACGGAAAATATATTCTGTGCGATTATGACTTTTTTTCATAAAGGTTATTGCATTTATAAATAAACTTTGTACGAACGCTATAGAATTGTCCAGCTTGAGTTAGAGTGATTTTCGTCATTTAAGAACTGTTCAAACTTAGAATATTCTACATAAAAATACTTAAATTAGGATATTCCACCTAAAATAGCATCTTTATGGGACGTTCATATTACTTAACTAAATGAAAACAAATGTGAGTCTTATATTTATATTTGCAACTAATTCTTTTCCTCAAAATGCTTTTTCCTTTAAACATCAACAAAGTGTTATACTTTTCTGATGCTTGGTTACAGATGTAGGCAGTTTCTGAATAAGAGAACTTTAATGATATATACACTAGGCAGTGAAATATTTTCTATTTACTTTCTCTGCGTGAAAGGTTTATCAACATTTCAGTGCATTTAATAATGTCATGGTCTCTTATAATACATTAATATATTTATTTCATTTACATTTTTATTTCTGTGAGCTAACGATTAAAAAATATTCTACAGTTGCGAAACTCGCGATATTTCTATTTTGAATGTGTAAAAAAACTAAATTGAGAAAGTTAAAATGTCAGGTGCAAGTTCGAATTGCTCAGTAGATGTGAATAATGAAGATGAAACGATGATTAATAGTTAGTAAAAATCTCTCTCTCTCTTTTAAGACCTAAAATATAGCTTCTTAAATTCTCTATATTCGTGATAACAAATAGGTTAAATGAATGTTTCGTGATCTAATCTATGAAGGAAATTCTTTTTAGAGTTCTTAAATATGCAGTTAGATAAAAAAAATTATAATAAGAAGGATTGATATAGCATTAAGTAAGATAAATTAAAAGAAATTTTCTGAGAATTAAGTCATGCCAAAATGGCTATATTTTGTAGAAGCATTGAAAAAATATGATCAAAACACTCAATGTATGTACATTATTTCGCAGTGCAAAGTTTGTGATTTATAAGAAACATAGATAATATACTTTTTCTTGAAACTAAACTATTCCGAAATTGAATTTGACAGCTGAAGAGCTTATTTTAATGTATTCTTTCCTTTTCAATTTCTTACTATCGCGAAATAACGTAATTTTCATAGTTTACATACAGTATCACATAAAACATATTACATGGAAGAAATAAAATTTCAATAATTTAACATTTAATTTTGGTGCATCTATCTCACCTGCTGAAATTAAAAGGAGCTTCGAATATCAACTGTTTCATATTTTTGTTTTGGAACAAAATATGGAGCAGTTGTAAAATTTCAATACAGTGTATTTCTACGTGCATCTCGGTATATTACGACGTTTCCAACTGGAAACATGTTATGGAATCAAGAAAATAAAGTTTACGGTCTTTAAATACTCATAAGTTTTTGAATACAGTTCTTAATGAATTGTTCATCAATTCAAATTGAGTTGCACCTCTAATTGCATGTGCATAGGACTGAATTAAGACGAAAATTAGGAAGTTATTTGAATATCACATAGAGCCATCTTAACATATTTGAGTACTTTGGGTTAAAGTTATCTGATTTCTGAAGTAATCTGATGTTTGTTGCCTACGACTTTTGAGGCTTCAAAAACCTCAAACCAAAACCATATCTAGTTCTCACATGATTCTTTCTCTGCCTAACTGATAAAACCATTTTAATCTTAATTTCTAACAATTTCACAGCATTAACTTAAAGAAAAAATCATGAATAATAAGGGCTTGATCTGTATTTTATAGAATGTCTTATTCTATTGATCAAATATTTCAGTCACTAAACTTAGATTGTTCTTTTAATTATCTTAAATAATTTTTAATTTCTTTTTTTTATATTGAAATACCCTATCTTTGTATAGTTGAAGCTTTAATCATAATTTTAATATTAAAAAATTTAAATTTATAATTTAATTTAATTATTTAAAAGTATCATACAAATATATAAACAATAATAAGTAATATATAAATGTAATAAAATTTATAACTAAAAGTTTCTTTTGCCCCAAAATTTAAACAATATTAATAAAGAAGATTTTTAGGAGCAATGCCTCTTTTAAATTAGAGACGACCCTGGACTACTGCCCAAGTAGCTCATTGAATAAGACGGCCCTTTTGAAAACAGTGGTGGTATTATTACGTTTCTTTGATGTTTAAAGCTCTCTAGATGAACTCACACGTGTTTGCTCTGTTTTGTTGCTGAAAGACTTCAGATAGCGGATATCGACAATTTTATGCCCCTTATAAAATGTTGCATCTGGATTAACAGCATCGGTTGTCACTGTTTTAGCTAATTGAGACTCTATGCCATTTACTCAATATTTATATTCAATGCATCATCTGGTTGTATACATCCGAAGATCACCTTAGACACGGGAATGAGAAACTTCCGGCATGGTGGTTGGTTTTCATAGCCCTGGTAGATATAGAAATTATTACCCTCTACCGATGATGGGACGTGCTTTCTACGTGAGGGTTTTTACCATGGCAGGTGATGGCCTTTAAGATTCAATCTTAGTTCTCACCATTGCTGTCGTGGTGACGGGTAATTCAGAGTTTTCCGTGTGCCTTCAAGTGGGTCGGTGTATTCAGCTATGACCATATTGTTAGATGAAAAGAGGTGTATGAAGGATGCTTATACCAGAGATAGAGTTCTCTAGACAGTACATAAAATTTCATAGATACAATGGAGTTAATTTATATTCTCAAGAAATGTTTCAACTAAGCCACACCTGTTAAATATTAGGATCTATTGCAAATTTCAGTGGAATGAAAAGAAATCAGCATCACACCTCAGTTAAAAAAATATGTAGTAGGATAATATATGACATGAACGTGTCATTGTTAAAAAGTCTAAAATAACTCCTCTCTCATGGACATCTCATGTACGAGATTATTCAAACTCTGCATAGAGCTTGGAGCTGTATCCAGATTTTCAGCAAAGGGGCATGCCAAGAGCTTAAAACTTGAAGAGGCTTGAAAAATGAAGATTTATTTGAAATGCAGTTTATAATACTGCCTTATTTTGAATCTTGTTCATTTAAATGAAGTCTCAACTGTAAAAAAGTTTCGCCTGTGCAGAAAATTCTCACTATAAAGGAAGTTCTTTTCTGTACATTCTGTGCAATATGTTGAAGCAAAATTGTGATAATGAATTATCAATAAATCTGTTTCTAAATCAAAATCATTCTCGTCAGAATTTCAAGTCCAGATATTTTTTTTGTCATAGCAGCCACTTGTATTTTTAGAAGTTTTATGGGAAATAATACTTCCCACTGAAACTCCTCATATATTCAATGGCCATTGGTCGGCCAGTTTTATGTTGGACTTAGTATCTGGAACCTGTAGATCTTGGCAAGAAGCAACCAAAAGAGGCTTGCAAGTAGACACAGAATGAGGCCCGCCCAATCAGCCGTTGGAGGCCAACCCACTGTGAAGATTCTGTGCTTCATATAGTCCTCTGGTAAATTGTGATCAAGAATGGTGCTGGTGTAAAATCCATCCGATTTTACACGTTTGAAGTGCATGAAGACGAGGTTGAATACTCCAAAAACTCCTACGAAATACAAAAGTAATCTTCATTTAAAATGTGAAATTCAAGTAGTTATATTTGTATAAAGCAGAGGTCAAACTATCAAATAAAAATCAACATTTATACATTTAAATATATAAAATAATTATGCGGACGTAAAATCAATGAATTTGTTGATCGCAAATTGACAATAACTCGCAAGTTCGGGTTGTTTACACTATTGATTCATTGGGAAATAAGAGATGATACTATTTTTTAAAAGTTAGATAATGCGAAGCAGTAGGCCTCAATAACGAACGACGACTTTATTAACACGAAGGACACGAGTGCACAGACAACAAATATACAGCCGAGACATATACACGTAATACGCAATAAAACGCTACAACAAACAGTAGCCCACAAGTTGTAGCCGGTAGTAATAACAACCACAGCATGCAAAGCAGCCAAAAAAAATTCAACAGCTGAAGGAAATTTATGTAGTTATTTTCTACATTATCTCCAAACGCCTGCACATCTCCCACTGTCTCCTTGATTTAGCTGCGTCCGACTTCCGACTCACTACTACAAGACTGGCTATTTCACCCTTGACTCGATGCTACTTCTATAAAAACACCAGGGGTAGGGCTAACAGCTAAAATCAGCAATAAGTAGAGCACCATTCAACGCTTGTGCTTCGCTGGACTGATCCAATTATCCACTATGCGACTCTACACTACTCGATGACTCTATAGACAACTGTTTTCAGATTAGATTGCCGGGCCTTTTATCGTCCCCGAAGCAGGGTAGAGAAGGTTCTAAAACAATCAAACCTATCGCGGCTCCTATAGCTCCTCTTGTCAAATTTCTGAAAGATGCAAGATATCATCTATTTTCTACACCAAATACGTCGCCAAGCCATGACACCTCTTTAGCATTCGATTTGAATACAGCAAAGCTGGTCGTAAAATGGCCTTTCCAGTAATTGAACTAACCATGCTAGGAAGCAACATAACAGATTTGTAACAATAGTATGGTAAAAACTATATTATGCTATATTATATCTAATAAAGTAATTCTTAATATAATCTTGATAGATAAAAAAAGTAATTCCCAAGTTTCATTAGATTTAAATTTTAAATAATATTAAATGGCATTCAATGCAATTAGACTGCATGTTTAGAAAGGATTTTTTTTTTCATTCTGGGTCTATGAGTTTGAATTTAGTTTAATTAAAGGTTCTTTTAAAGCAATACTAGGCCTTTTTTTCAGATGGACCTATTGGATTTCAATTTACAGTCAGATGAAGAGGACGTCGTCTAATCTAACATCCCTTCTCCACGCTTCTGCATAAGCGGTAGGTCATTTGTTCCGGACGGATTTAATATGCACACCATTACTCCATCCCCTTACTTGGCGATTCTAGGGAGGAATCGGATCTCGAAACACCAGCCAATCGGTACTGAACTTAGATCTTACAACCAGACCAGCGAATCCCTCTAAATTTTACGAAGATCTCTCTACAGCCATTAGAAGCTTAAGAATATGTATTATTACGTCATTCTCTGAACATGATATGGATTGTTTTTTTATATATATAATCCATTTCAGTCAATATAGACGAAATATATGTTTGATGTAATGGCATACTTACCCGCGAGTATGTACATAACACCTGTGACCATTATGGTGCTGATCTGTTTCTTGAAAAGACCTAAGAGACCGAGGGGTGCAGAAAAAGCCAATAAGATCAGACATACCATGGCACACGACATGGCTAGGTTCCGCATTCCTTAAAGAAAAAACATATATATTAAAATTTTCTGTTGATTAAGTGTTTTTCCCTTTCCAGGTAACAAAATTTTAAAATAAAAAGAAATTTAAAATTGAATAAAATCCAGCAATTAATGTATTATTTATTTCTTTTCCTTTGGAAAAATGTAATATATGAGAGAAAATTATTGCTCATATAATGAAGGAATGACACATGATTTTTTTTAAATTTGCAGCCCATTTTGTTTAAGAAAAACGGACTGCAATGAAAAACAAAATTAGATGGCATGAATTATTAAAGTATCTTCACATTTTTTTCCTACTGAGTATTTCAAACTGTTGTGATTCATGACTTCATTATTTATTTCCCCGAATTACATTATTTACCTAATTACTTTATCTTCTTTTAGTTCCCTAAGGGGGTCACCTCGAAATAGCTCCTCCCATCATGATGAGACGTGTTTGCAACAGAAAGGGTTGTACCTTGGCCGGTGATGGCTCTTAGGACTCAACTCAGTTCCTGTCAGTGCTGCTATTGGGGCGTCAAGGTCATTCATTTTTATGGTTTATTCCGAGTGTCTACAGGTGGTCGGAGAGTCTGTTATGACTGAACTTCTTTTAGTGGAAGAATTTCACTTTAATACAAATTTTGTCTAAAAGATCCTACCGAAATTCACATGCCTAAATCCTGTTTTAAGTTATGTGCTCTCTTGATAAACAGATATTATTCCAATGTTTTTACTTTCTCGCATATGAAATACAGAGGAACTAAAGTAATCGTCAAAAAATCGAACTCTATGTTTTGATGAATCTCCAATTTTTAAGTCATCCAGAGTTCGGAAAACATATTATTTGAATTTGTCTGTTCATCTGTCTTTTTTCAGTGACAAAGTCAACGCAAAAATGATTAGATATAGGCATAAAAAATTTGATATTTTATAGATTTCTATGAAATTTTGAGAGGAAGTCTGCATGCCAGGCAGTCTGAACATTACTTGACACGATAATTACAAAACGTACAGATTAGATGGATAAAATTTGGTACACAGATTTCAACCCAAATTTTCAACCTAATTTTGTACCAAATTTTGAGCTCAATCCAACTAGTAGTTGAACGCTTGTATGTTATAGTTTCAGAAATATGTAAACATTATTCAAAAAGGCAATAATAATTTTTTTGTAGCTACAATTGTTCTTCTATATCAAATTTTGGCTTCAATCATTTGGGAAAAACACATCTAAAATACAATTTTGATTTTCGGATTCTATTCAACACATTCCAAGGACAAATCACCAAATATGTCATTAAAAATCACACGACCGTTTCAGTAAAAAATGTTAAATCCATGCCAAAGGTTAACGCTTAGTTACTACTATATATCAAGGCTATGAAAAGCTTTTTTACTGCCCTATCCAAAGGCCAGAATTTTTGGACAACAGTAATTTTGGGATAACATCTGTATAAGAAACTATACGATAATGTTTTGGGGGAGATTACTTTCTCTGATTTCTCTTATGCATTAAAATCCTAATGTAGACATAGAATTCTGCAATGATTACAATTCCGATTGCATATATAGAAATGAAAAAAAAAATATCTAGGGAATACTTACTATCAAGCCAAGAGTCTCTGGATAGAATTTTCTCAGTTGAAAGATACGATATACAATTATCGAAATCGTAGCCATCTTTTTTTGTTAATATTTTTGCAGCATCTGAAAAAGAAAATGTTTTCAACTAATACAATCACAAAAAAAGAGAGCAACAGTTTTCATTTAAAACCGTCTTTAAAACATTAGAATTGTATTACAAGAAACGTAGAAAGATAAAAGTAAAGGAAAAAAAAGTACAATTTATCGTACAGTCAAATTTTATAAATTTAATGATCTCTAATTTTTAAATACATGCTATTAATACATCATGATGTTATTATAATAAATTTTTTCTGAGTAGTTTAGTGGCAAACAAATCTATTTGTTAATTATTTAGTTCCTTTGTATATTTTTCAACAGTATTTCAACACTTAAAAGGATTTAACAATTTAAAAAATAAAAAAAGGTTTTTTTTGTATAAAAATTAGATGATAAGTTATAAGAATTATATATTATTAGTTATAAGAATAAGGGTTAGATAACAGCTCCACCAGAAAATATACGAGAAAACTTCAAGAAGATCATTCGTGATGATTTTCTATTAAAAAAACATGTCCGCGGAATCCAATCTCAGTATTGAAACTGTACGAATGCTCTGAAAAGAATTGGCCGCACTTATTATTATAAAATACTGGTATGATATTAGCTTTTTCTGTTGTTCTGTTTCACCGTAATTCATAAATATCATCATAAACACACACGCGCACGCACACACATACACAAATGCTGCAGAACACCTATCAGAATGTTGTGCGAATATCTAACAAAATTAAGAGTTCACGATATACTGATAAGATATTAAAGCAGTATTTTAAATATATGGTTCTGTCTCCCCGTTATTCATAAATATCGTCATAAATACTCTAATACAAAAAATCATGCTGCCGAAGACCTACCAGAATGTTACGTGAATGTCAAGCAAAAGTAAGAGTTGATGGTACTTTTTATTATAAAATATTGATAAAATATTAACATTATATAAAAAAATGTCATATATATGGTTCTGTTACCCTGTGATTCATAAATATCATCATAAATATAATAATACAAAAAGATCATATTGCCGACGATCTATCAGAATGTTGATACTTAAATATCTAAAAAAATGAACTGATATGCTTGTATATGCTTATCATTATTAAATATTTTCCCATCAAGAAATGGTGTATCGTCTTGTTGATGATACGATGGTAAAAAAAAATTAATTGTTTCATTTATATGTTGCTTTTTTATAGTATGTACTCAACATTTAAAAATAATTGCTATATGGCCTGGAATGTTATTAATTACACTAAACACAGCTAAGCAAATTGTTTAGGAGAGATAAAACGGACATTAATTTAAAGAAATTGTCTTCAAAAATTGAAACTGATTATTTTCTAAAACAATTCAAATTCTTAGACAAAAAAAATGTAGAGAAATGCATCATTGAGATTCCGTAAATAACTACTTCGCTTTAGTAGCATTTTCGTTGAAAAGCTGCTTTTCATTAAATACCTT
Source organism: Argiope argentata (assembly GCA_026289955.1). Taxonomy (NCBI): domain Eukaryota; kingdom Metazoa; phylum Arthropoda; class Arachnida; order Araneae; family Araneidae; genus Argiope; species Argiope argentata. The sequence continues at coordinate 6,493,183 of JAOUZG010016999.1, read as the reverse complement.
CTAAACAAATGATTCGAACCATAATAAATACTAATCGGATCCTTAATGACTGTTACGATCATTAAGGCTCTACGTGCCAAAGGCAAATTCATCATTACAGCCACATGAATTTTTGCTTTATTGAGGTTTTAAAGTATGTACTTTCGAATTAAGCAGTGTTTAAAATAAAGCAGAAAATGGTAATTCCAAAAAGCGTAATGAAATTTTATGAATACTTTGTAAATAGTGGGCCATATACTGCTCGAACTCAAACACTAAATGTTATATTTTCTTTGAAATCCTTTCTTCGAGTCTATTTATCTCAGTCTATACAAATCGAGTCAATTTAATTTTTGAATTCATTGCAATTTGAACGCTCGATGACATTCACAAAGAGTTTATCCCCCATGCTGGGGGGGGGGACCTTGAAATGAAGATGAGATGCTTCCGGCATGGTGGCCAGATCTCGCCAACCTAGATGGTACACGAAAAGGTGGGGGTCTGACTCCTCCTATCGATGGAGGGATATACTTCAGGGCAGGGCTGTACAGAAGCCAGTGTTGGCCCTTAAGCTTGGTTCCAACGACTAGTCGAATCTTCAGAAGAGCCACGCGTTCCCCCGTTTTACCCCTCTTGGGATTTCTTGGAGTCCTTTGATGCATGCGGATGCGTTCGAAATGTCCCGCAAATTGTCGGTAAAGTGTACAGGCATCAAAGGACCTAACCCCCCCCCCCCCCACAAGATGAGTAAAACAGGGGAGCGCGTGGCCCGATTAACCTTTAGGTTGCGGGAACCCAAACTTGGAAAAGTTCCTTTCAA
>JAOUZG010016999.1:6392413-6491984 GCA_026289955.1 Argiope argentata | reverse complement strand
ATATATAATTTTGATTATATAAAATTAGTATTTAAGATGAAGATAAGCTTTCAAAGCACAACACTGTATTAGAAAAGGGCGGAAATTTGGCTACTAATCTTGTAACAAATGGAGTTTCACGCCAAATTTGGCTGCAGAATTGCTGTGTAGAAAAGGAACGAGTAAATTCTTTTTTAAAAATGGATAACAGAAAATTGAACAAAAATTTTGATGGGCAAATAAAATTAATCATAAAACTCAATCAAGATAAAAACTCAATCAAATATTTAAAAAAATTATTTTAAAACTTCTTCTGTACTGATGCAATTAATGAAATGCTACTAACTTTTTCTAAAAGATCTTTATATTTAAGTTTCATCAGAATTCACCAGGTATACTTTATTTTAATTTAATTGTTATATCGTTATTTTATTTTACTTATTATTATGTCGTTACTGTACTAATTACTTTACTTTAATTATTATATCGTAACCTATTATTTTAATTTAATTTTCATATCATTAGTTATTACTTTAATTTTTATATCGTTGCTTTACTTTAATTATTATTACATCAGCACTTTACTAATTACTTTACTTTAATTATACTATCGTTACTTATTATTTTAATTTAATTATTCTATCGTTACTTTAATTATTATTATATCGTTTTTAATTTAAATTATTACATCTTTATTTAAAATTTGAAAAGGTTTAGATGGTGCTTCTAAGCTGTAGTAGTTTTTCCATCATTGGTCTAAGAATATTGATTGGTTTCTTCAACTTGAAGTTTCAGTTTCTTAAAAGTGGCTCTAAGAGTATCTCAGTTGACAATATGGCAATCTCACGCCCCTAGATTAAATGTTTTACAATGCGTATACTACAAGCAATCACTTTTGAATATGCTTATTGACATCCAATAACATTTTTAATGGCTTTTTGAATAATCCTATTTTATGAAGTCGACAGAATCAACTCAAGTGATGACACAATCGCGTGATAAAAGAAACTATGCTCGACATTTAGTAGTTAAACGAACACACTGTACAGTAGCGAAATATTACTGTTAAAAAATAAAGAATAAAACCCCGACAGCTTTCAGAGCTTAATCGGAGTGAGGTACTTGATGAGGCATTACTATATGTTCACTTTATGAGTGCTCATGGAACAGGCGTCGGGCACTTGTCATTAATTTCATTTCGAAATCCCTTAATCCACCCTCAGGGGAAAAAAGGGATGGAATTTAGCAGAATAAAACTGCATGCAGTCAATGATTAATTTCTACCTGCAGTTGCATTTTTATTGTGTTGTGGGAACATAATTGTCTCCGTTCTGATAGAGAAGCAGAGAGGTCAAGTTTACTGCAGATTTTTTTATATTTGGCTAATCCTGAGCAGTGATTTTGGAAACATGTGCGTATGGTATTGAAGTATGGTTGAAATTTTATAAAAAAACATTTATTTTCTTACATTAGCATAAAATAATGGAACTTTTTTATGTGATATTTTATTGATTATTACTATGCAAGTAACAATTTTTGTGTTCGAGCACCATCATTTTATTTTATGATGAAGTTTAGTTTAATTATATTAACGTCCCATTGTAAAGAAATACTATGGCTATTTTAGGAGAGACCTCAGAATTTTGAACCGAGGTCAGATGATGAAGACGACATCTGAACTGGCATCCCATTCTCCTACTACACCACACCAGAGGAGGACGTTTGGCTTTGACGTATTTAACGATTCCCTTACACGACGGTTTATTTTATGTTGAAAGTACAGTTTACAATTTTCGTTGACTTTAGCAAAATGAATATGACCCTGAATTACATTTACTAAACCTTTTTAGGCAGGAAAAGGACTTTTACTTTGCAGCTATTTAAGAATTTTTTTTAAAAAAAATATTATTCATTCAATAAATTATCCTAATTTTATTATTATTATTATTCAAGAAGAAGCATAACCTTTTGGTTGAATTTATAACAATATATGTTACCCAGGAATTCATAAATTTTAAAAATAGGAAACTAATTTTTATCTTTCAGATTTTATTTAATTTTTAGCTTAATTCAGCCCGTATTTGTAATTCAAAAACATTCTCTTATTTCCTGGTTTCATTCGACTTTTTCTATTTAATTAATCAACTGAAGCTTTATAAAAATACTGCGTCATCAGTTCCACTTGCCGAGTGAAAGGATAGAATCACTGATGAAAACATATTCTTCTAAAGGATATCTGTGTTTCTCTTGTCAAGGTCAACACGTGTAAGAATTCCTGTCAAAAATTTACTCGTTTCAGATTTATGTACGTGCTGTGACGTAGGTGCCTTCTCCGCGCTGCTTGTACATAATGCGGGCCTCTCAAGATGTAATAAAACGAAATAAAAAATTAAACCTGCCTTCTCCCTGCTTTCTGCCATTACTCTATCTTCTACTTATTATTATGTGTTACGTATATATATATATATATATATATATATATATATATATATATATATATATATATATATATATATTCAAGATCGCCGAAGGGAGAAGACACCTTTTTAATTTTAAAACTTTGCTTTATTCCATTCCCGGAGACATAATTTATGTAGAAAGAAAAAGCAACGAGGCCCGTCAATCTACACCACCTTACAAGAACAAAAAGAGTCAACGAAATATTTATCCCCATGTTTACATACTTTGAGATCAGTTTAGATCGACAAATTAGTATCCTTTCACTCGGAGCGTGAGAACCTATGACCTAAGCATTTGTACAGAGCTTCTGTAGCTTTAATTAAACAATAAAGGTGGAAATAGAAAAAGAAATAAGAGAACATTTTGGAATGAAGTTAATATACGCTAAATTAAGATAAAAATAGTTTAATTAGGATTTAATTTAGAGTGAATTTGATTTTCGCTTTTAGGCATATTATGAAATCATATTTAAATATTTGAAATACTGGTATGGATATCTAAAGATTAATTTATCATCATGATATTATTATTATTAATTAAATTCTGAGATTGTATAAAAAATAAGATTAATAAGAAAGGGGATTAGGTTTAACTCTAAAAAAAATATAAGCGTGTTTACTTGTTGTTCCAAATAGTAACTAGACAAGCATTTTATATCTCTTATTTGGATATATTATTGTTTTCTTATTGGTAGAGTTAAATCAAACTTAAGTAATATTCAATTGATAAATAAGAAAATTTTATTAAATTATTTAAAAATATTTTTCTCTTTCATTTATATTTCATTTCATTTGCAATCAAATTATTAATGGCCTTTTAATAATTGCAATAAAACAGCTAACTTTAAAAAGGGCATAGTTCTTAAATTTTTATTTTACCTGCAGAATGTAAAATTATAGCATAAAAATAAATAAATCATATTTAATCTTGGCCATAATTGCTGAAAAAATAATTAATGCTTGGTGAATTATAGATACCATCTTTTTCATATTTCTAAATTATAAGTGCTTTTAAAATTACAATAGATTTTCATAGTCTTTACATATAAAAAATAGATATTAAAAATTAACATAGATAATTATCAATCTGTTTGTTATCAACAATTTTAAAAAATAATTCAAATAAATAGAAAAAAATTAAATGCCTTCGATTAAGCTATGAGTTTTACAAAAGCATTTTTCTAAATTTGAGAGACGCTTTTCTTGAAACAATGTCACTGCATACTTTTATATTAAATTAATAGAAATAGAAGACAAACATCAACAGAGAGAATTTACTAACACTTATATCAGTTTAAATAAATGTCAAGTTGTAGAAGGCTAACACAATAATCAGGAGCCAATTTGCAACAAACAACAGCCTCAGTTAATGTTTAATGATCTGCACGTATTTTGTGACTTCAGAAATTGCCAGAAATAGACAACAAAATTAAATGACCGTAAAACGAAATCTTTTTAAAAAAAAAATTTCAAGGAAGAAATTACGAGCGAAATGAAGCGAAGGGGGCGACGTGTGGTTTCTTAGGGCGTTGCCTTTTACTGCTTATTCTGATCGATGGGCAGCGACACTTTTTCTGCTATCTCGCATAGTTTCTGGACACGTAAGCCCGCTTTTACAGGCATAAATATAGAGCAGTGGCCAGGTCATAAACTTTAACTTTATCAGCGAAAGAGTCCATGTATAACATAGTTGTGGGTGAAGGCGACTCGAGTCTACTAAAATCGTTCAACCTTTTCTAGATATATTTTAGTATGAAGAACACATTTTTTTTTGCAGGGAACTGTGCTGCATGCATATCTCTTTACTAAATTTTTGTACTCTGAGAATGCATTTTGACGATGTCGACACCGTCGACTGAGATGGTTGTAATATTAAAACAGAAAATTTGTGATGTTTTGGTTTATTTTTTTCTTGTAACATATCGGTGTGCGGAAACTAGTAATCTACCTTATCTATAAGTTAAAGTTAAAGCTAGTACACCTTTATTACACTAAAACTCTTCAGTAATATCATTTTATATGTTTCGAAAATTTTATATAGGTTTTTGAAGTATGTAAAAGTGTACTGAGAGAAATATAATTTAAGCTTAAAAAGAGAATTTAAAGTTAAGGAAATATTTAGAGTTAAAATAAACACAAATTTTAAAAAAATCATTAATTTGCACAAGTATATTCTCCAACGAACTTTTGTCAGTCATTTCAAAATGGAAGAGAAAAACTCAATTGTAACATGCATAATAATGTCCTATAATTCTTAAGAAATATACAAAGAAATACTATTAAGCATATTATCCGAAACTTCGATAAGTCTGTATTTTTTACTAGAAACCGAATATTATTGCACTGAAATTGTTCAATTCGCTCTCATCTTCTTAAATTTGATCGTTTGTCTGTCTGTACTTTCAGAAATATATAAAAACTATAATCCAAATAAGAAATTATTTAAATATATCAAATATAATGTGAGCATTTTCGACAATAAGTATAGTTTTGTATAAATTTTTTTTGTTTAAATAGGATGAAAAAAAAAACGTGTCTAAAATAAAAATTCGATTTTTGAATGCTATATGCTAGAGATTACTCGCCTAAATCATTTGCCAAAGATAACACATTACATTAAGTAAAAGTATTAAATGTATACCAAATTTTCTTTCTTAACGGTTATAAATTAATGCCATGTAAGCGTTCTCAATGATAACAACTTGATTAGAAAGTAACGGAGAAAGTTTTGAGGAGACAACTCCTGCCGGGTGTTTATTATTAATGAACATTTATTTAATTTGTAAGTCTTTAAGAAGATTATTTGCTTTATTTTTTCAATTATACTGTTGTTTGATGCTCTTATTTTTAAGTTCCTGGAATTAACAAAAATATCTTTGGCATTAAGGAATTAATTATTTATTTATATCTATCCAGGATTCTTTTAATTCGAACAAGAGAATTTTACTTCCGCTTTTTTTTTTTTTTTTTTGCTTTATTCCTTTTAAAAGTTGCCGTCTCGCTTTCTACGTAATTTCTAATGGTATTAATTGGCGTAAGTAATAGATGTAGGAAAAAATTACTGAAACCATTAATTTATTCGATTCGTTTAGTTAACTCATATAATTACTTCAAATACTCAAACATTTCATTTTTTATGGTTATATCTAAATTGAATTATCTTTTTGTTTGACAGAATAAGTGCCCTTAAATTCATGCTTTAAAATTAATTAAAAGTTATAAAAGTTCAAAATGAGATTTGAAACTTATAACAACTCGGAAAAATGTACCACGATTTAAAAAAAGGTCTATTTAACTTTAAATATAGTTTAAAACAAAAAGGGGAATATTTCGTTATCGAATAAAAACAAGCTATTTCATTGCATAGTGAGACAGGAAAGAAAAAAAATGACGAATATTGTAAATACTGGCAGTTAATGCTTTACTTTTTTAAAAATGAATAGAAGTTTTTGTGTGTTACTGATCAACAGGTTGGATAATCAGACTCAGCTCTACAAGAAATGTACTTAGGAAACTGGGAATATAAATTTGAAGTTTTTCCAGTTTCTAGTTTCGAAGTTTTTCCTCAATAACTTCCTGAAATATTTCAGTGAAAAAGTAATTTTTACATGATTTTTTAAAAAATCAACTTTTCGACGATTTCAATAGTTTTACCTGGTTGGAAAAAACGCCTGTAAAATGCAAATTCAATTTTCGTATACAATTAGCCAACTATCAGGAATTAATCTCCAAAACACTCGTCAAGGATATCACGCCATATTCAGTAAAAATTCTCAATTTACGCCAAAAGTAAATACTTTTTAACTATGGTAAGCCAAAGCCATGCAAGGCGTTTTCTGGGATAGCACATTTATTAGAGAGCACACGAGAAAATTTTAGGGAGACTACATGTATTCATTGAAAGTATTTGAAGCATATTTTCCAATAATTTATTTCACAGAAAAATAGCAATAGAATGTAGCCAGAAAGAGCAGATTAAACATGCATGGGAAAAATTAGTTTGTATTAACTTGTTGCCAACCCATTGACAAAAGCACAAATTAATTTATTACTCCTTCTAATCCTCCAAAAGTGTAATTATCAGCAATCGGTAAGAAATAAAAAAGTCCAAAATAAAGATTTAAAGGAAATCTACTATGCATATTTCCATGTATCATGTCAGAACATAATTTCTTGAACAGCCAAGCACCACGTGCTCGTACAAGTTAAATTATTATCATGTTAGAACATGATATTGTTTTGGGAATGATGTTATCTGGCGTCATCAAAACTCCGTAGGTGAAAAATAAAAAATTTATTATCTGCACGAGCATCTCAAAATATCAGCTTTTAATCACGCGTTGCCATTCCATTTACAAAAGCTCTGATTTTAAAAAATGAGTTAATGACTACCGCAAATAAAACCTAGAAAAATGTCATTTTGAGAACGTGATTATATGATATAAAGTAAATAGGTAATGTGATATTTTTTTAATCAATAAACGCGAGACTAAGTTTTTTTGGATCGTTTGCAATACTAAAGTGACTCATTCAATGAAATTTTTTTACATCGGTCATAAAAAGAAGATTCAGTTCTAGGTGTATAGTAAAAGGTGAATTTTTTATACACCGCCTTTTTAAAACATCAAATCAATTACTCCTTTTTTAAAACTCAATTATTAATAAAATAGAGCACTCCAGAACAGTTAGGCTAAATAAGGACACCATCAATTAAAACAGTTGAAATCCAGTTCATCTAACCAGTTTGGTAGCTTGATATCCCCCGAAAGAAAAAGTTGGAAAGAAGAGTTCACTTTTATATATATTTTTCACTTTTAAGTAACTTTCCTAACTTTTCTAATGTCCTATATTTACTTATAAATAAAATCGGAGACACAAAAATCAAACTTGGAAGAAAGCAACCTCGTAAAAACGTTCTATTTGATGTGCAATCGAAATTTGGACTACCCTTATAAGCAGTGGAAGTTTGGTCACTTTAATAAATTATTAACTAATTAATTATCTGAGTTTAATTAGAGAGCCTCTCACGAAAGAAAGGGAAGTAATGAAAAAGCGAGACAACTGATTTTATCGTAAATATCAACTAAATAACTAAAAACAATGAATGTGTATGTGTGCGTCTGAACTCTCTACAGGCCAATTTTTTCTTCTTACTTACAGTAACTAAATTTGTCCGCTTGTATACTTTGGAAATTTACACGGGTGTTTTTTTTTTTTGGTAATGTTACTAGAATTTTTGATTACTTAAATATTAAGTTGAATTTTTGTCTTTTTTCATGGTTATTTGTGGAAATAATATTACATAATGAATTAATTTTACACTGTTTCAAAATTTACAAATTCTCTTTCTAATAATATCATTTTAAGAATTATGTAACATTTTACTTCGATTTTGGTTGGTTTTAAAAATCTAATTTCTTACAATAGATATCATTTTAGTCTAAAATTTAACATCGTTTTCATTGTTCCACAAGATATTTATTCGCACGATTTTCTTTAATTGTTGAAAGTTAAAGAAAATGAATTTTATTTAATATTTGTATAATACACTAATACTGTAATTTACTAGAAGAATAAAAATATGAAGGTACGATATTGAAAAATTTAGAAAATAGATTAAACGCACTTTATATTTTTAATAGCACTGTGGTGTCGTGGCAATGGTCTCCATTAGAAAGATTCATGTACTGATTGATTTGACTTTTTATGAGACAATAGATAACACGGCTTTAACGTCTGATAATTTAGCGTAATCATGGGCATGAAAATAAATTTAAAGAATTTAACTGAAATTAAATATCCGATGAGTTATGGATACTAAATGATTATATCATAAAACTTTAGGAAAATGGCAATAGATTGCATTTTAATTAAAAGAACAGATTATTTTTTATTAGAAAATTTGCTGTTAAAAATTTCGAAATTGTACCGAAATAATAAAAATATTGAAGAATAAAATTTAAAAAAGCATTTCACAGTAATAGTAGCTTTCTTAAAAGACATAAAGAAATTATCCATGTAAATGGCATTTTTATTGAGTTTACTATATTTAATGTTAATTAGTAATTTAATTTTATTTCACGTGATCTATATGCTAATATTGAGCATTCAATTTATATTAATAATTATACTAAAACAACATAATCAATGTATTGCGAGACTATTTCTTTTTTGAAATTAGTATATAGCTGGCAAATTACCTCTAGAAAACAATTAGAAAGCCTCTAGAGATAAGACTTTTTACTTTGGCCTCATTTTGATGCTAATGATTTTATTATTTTAGATAGATAGAAACATGGCATTTAGTCTGGTGCAATGTGAACAAAAAGGGTTCTTGTGGAATAAAAACTAAAATAGCCCATTTGAGAGCACCAAATATTATCGAACAATATTATTATAACAATACACTGAAGTGACAAAAGTCATGGGATGACTGTTAATATCGTGCCAGTCTTCCTTTTGCCCCGAGAAGTGCAACAACTCGACGTGTCATGGAGTCCACAAGTCGTTGGAAGTCCTCTGCAGGAATATTGAGCCATGCTGTCTGTATAGACGTCCATAATTGTGAAAGTGTGGATGGTGCAGGAGCTTGGGCATGAAAGGACCTTTCGATGATATCCCATAAATGCTCGATGGGATTCATTATGGGCGATCTAGGTGGCCAGATCATGCGCTGGAATTGTCCGGAATGTTCTTCAAACCAATCGCGAACAGTTTTGTCCCGGTGACATGGCGCATTGTCATCCATAAAAATCCCATCGTTGTGTGGGTATGTGAAGTCCATGAATGGCTGCAAGTGATCTGCAAGCAGCTGAACATAACCATTTCCAGTCAATGATCGTTTCAGTTGCACCAGAGGACCGATTCCATGCCATGTAAAAACAGCCCACACCATTATGCAGCCACCACCAGATTGAACAGTGCCTTGCTGACAGTTTGGGTCCATGGCTTCGTGGGGTCTGCGCCACACTCGAACTCTACCATCAGCTCGTAACAACTGAAATCGTGACTCACCTGACCACGCCACGGTTTTCCACTGCTCTAAGGACCAGTCGATATGCTCACGAGCCCGGGAGAGTCGCTGCAGGCGATGTCGTGCTGTCAGTAAAGGCACTCGAGTCGGTCTTCTGCTGTCATAGCCCAAGGAAGACAAATTTCGCCGCGCAGTCCTATCGGACACGTCCCTCGTACGTCCCACATTGATTCCTGCAGTTATTTGACGAAGTGCTGCGTGTCTATTAACATTGACCATTCTACACAGACGTCGGCGGTCTCGGTCGTTAAGTGCAGGTGATCGCCCACTGCGCTGTTCATGATGGGATGGATGCCTGAAATTTCCTACTCTCGGCACACTCTTGATACTGTGGATCTCGGAATGTTGAATTCACTAACGATATCCGCAATGGAATGACCCATGCGTCTAGCTCCAACTAACATTCCACGTTCAAAGTCTGTTAATTCTCGTCGTGCCGACATAAATCACGAAAAACCTATTCACATGAATAACTTGAACACAAATGAAAGCTCTGGGAAACGAACTGCGCATTTATACTTTTTCGCTGCGATACTACTGCCATCTGTATATTTGCATATTGCTATTCCATGACTTTTGTCATTTCAGTGTATATTGAATACCTTAATAATTCATTTAAGTGCAGAATTAAAAATGTAATTAATATGGATGCATTACTCTGATCTATGGATATTTCTATAAGCGACAGGAAATGTGAAATGTATGTTAATTTATTACAAAGATGTAATTTCACACATCTTCTTGAATTTATTATTGTGAAAAAATAGGGAATAAAATGTTAACTCATTGATTCTATGCATTCTATATTTGACATTTGAACTTCTCTATTGTGCTAATATCAATAAATACAATAATTAGAATAAATGCATGTATATTATTATTCATATTTAGAACCCTAAAAATGTAAAAATTCCGTGTTCGAATTTTTTTATTGACTTTCGTATCATAAATAGCAGGGAAAAAAACGAAAAAAAAAAATTCCCTTTACAGCACACACTGATGCACCAAGCAGAAAATCTTTGAAAATATGACAAAATGTGGTAAAAAATGGCTCAGAAGCTTTTGGTCTTTTAGGCTTCTTAGTCTTAAAAAAAGAGGTGGGTTTCGAATCCGCCAAGGCTTAGTGGCAGAAGCCTTATCAAAAATAAATCCAACAGAAAAAGAGATGTTCTTCAAAAAGTTTTCGGCGCGTTTCAGATATTTTTTTCAATTACTTGAGTTTTGAACAGCATGTAAGAAAAGACGGAGTTTTGAACTTGCTTTAATCTTCCAAACTTTCTTTTCTTACATCAACGAACTTTAAAAACTTCTAACGAAAGCAAATTTCGATATCATTCTGATTCTTACTAAAGCATAGAAAGGATGCTTTTCGCAATGAAGTTCCTTCTATGATCAATTAATTTAACTATGAATGTAATGCTCATATCATGATTTAAATATAAAAAGAAACATTTAATCTGATGTAATGAAGTGTATGCTAAAATGTGCAATTTTTTCAAACATTTTTTTAAAACATTTAACTATACTTTATTTCTTTCTCTGCTTTCATGTTATGTCATAATTTCTTGTAAAAGGGGAGGTGGATTCCAAAATGAAATTGGCATGGCGCATTTCACATATAACATGTAAGCATGAATTGACTTGATTATACTCCATATTTTCTTGAATTCTCAGTTTATAAATAAAACCAGCGGGTGACCGAGTTCCGCTCGGAGAAAACAGGTATCGAAGCTAACTCGAATATTTAAATTTTCAATTTTAGCAGTGGAATTAGAATCGTACTTTTTTGAAAGAAAATTTAGTAAAGATATCAAAGTTATCCTTATTTTTTTCTGATAAATGTTGAAATGTCGGAAATGTGGGGCGATTTTCGACTTGGCAACCATTCTTCGTATTATAGTATAAGATAAGAAATTGGGAATTAAAGGAATTTATAGGTTTGTCTTAACGATTTTCAAACTATTAATAAATTTAAAAGGTAACATAAAAACAATATAATAGCCAGTGGGCTGTTTTCATTAAGATATTTGCCGGCGTCCTGGCATAGGGGTAGCGCATTTTCCCCGAGAGCCGGTTGTCCCGAGTTCGAGTCCCGGCACGGTCAGGGTTGTTTTTCTTCGTTCTATCTATACGCTGGTTGAATATGCCCCCTGTAAAAAGGGGCTGTGCAAGTGACTGTGATGAGTGTGTAACTAAATCGTACTCTTGATCCTAGTTGGTGCTACTTCATAAACAAGAGACGCTCATCCGGCCTAAAATCGCTGACGGTCGTCAGCTCGCTTGTTCATGGCAAGTACCATTAGTAACAATATTAAGAAATTTTGTCAAAAAATGTAAGTATTTCCTGAAAACTAATAATAAAAATGAACTTTAACAACCAAAGGAATATTTGTTTCTCAAACAAAATCTAAAAATCAAAACTAAACAGAATTATACATACTAAATATGAAATATAAACGCAAAATTTCACTACTTTTAAAATGAATTAAAAAATGAACGAACAGCAAATAAAAAAATGAATTTGATAATACTCATTATTTTTTTATCAATTTAAATAAAATTTATATTGAAATCTACTTGCTTTAAATTCACTATGAATTTCAAAAAGGTTAAAAATAGAGTAAAACGTTTTTGGTATTAGTATAGAATCTATGCTAGAAAAATATATATTATAGTTTCGTTCTTCTTACTGTTATTAACCTCAAAGATCTGAATAACTATCAGAATGGGTCCTTTGATAATAAAAATAGGACAAAGAACATTAAAAAAACAGATTTCACTTTCACTTCTAATAAAGTTTCCTGACATCGTACATTTGAAGGCAGGTTCATTTAATTTGGTTTTTTAAAAAAACTGCCATGATCTTGTCCTTTGTAATAATAAAAAGCTATTCCATGCTTTAGATCCGTTAGGAAATTCCAGCCATCCCGGCATAAAATGATTTCGTTGCTTTTTATCAAGGGATATATTTACGATCGAGGAATGCAGTAAAGTGCAGTTTCTCTTTTCAATTTGGGGATAAATTTAGACTTTTGGAATTCCCCAAATTCAATCTGGCAGTTCCGAAAATTTGATTTTCTGTTTTGAGTTCTTATTTTTCACCAATAATGAAGTTATTTCAAGCACTTTTTCCAAGCCACCGGAGAGCATTTTTATGGCATTTTATGCCATTTTTTTATTTGCGTTGAGGGACGAATCTTTTAATATTCTTTTTCCGAATGAAAATTAGCATCTCAAGAACAGAAAAAATATGATATGCATATCTCAATAAAATTCAAAAGGCTATAAATTCTAAAGTTTTGGAAGCGAACATCAATAATGTATGCAATATGAATTTCTTGAACAATTTGATTTACTTTTCATATTTATCATGTTTTTATTAAAATCTCTCAGCATAAAAAAATTCATAATTATATTTTTAAGGTAAGCAACTCTTTTCGTTTTACATTATTTCTACAAAATGATATGCTACTATCATAAAAAATATGAAAAGTAAATCAAATTGTTCAAGAAATTCATATTGCATACATTGCATACGAATGCAATTCATATTGCATGCATTGCATATAAATTGCATAAAGTAAACACAAGTGTTTACATAAAAGTTATACAAACAGCATTAAGGTTAACATAACCATAATATAATATAACCATTTAGCAGTTTTCAGATGATTTACTTTTTTACAAGGAAGAATTAAATCCTAAAGAATAAAAATATAATAAACACACAGCTTTCATTGAATGGAATTCATATTATAATTAAATAGAATATAAATACCATTATTCTAAATTGTAATAAAATATTGATCTTGAAACCTTAGAGCTGAATAAGTTAAATTGAGAAAAATATTCGACACATTTTCATTGAATTATTTTATTGGTGTATTTATCAAATTTTTAGAATTTTTTTCATAAATTTTTTCAGTATCCTTTGAAAGAAATATAACCAAAATCAAAATGTTCACATAATTTGAAGAATAATTACAGGAAAAGGCATTATTAAATTAAATATCACACGACTTACACGAAACGTACAGCTTAAAATTTAAAAAAAGAGAGAGAAATTTTTAAAAAATCATAATTATTTCCAACATGCATTTTTATCATGAATTATTTACGTCAATTCTTTATTCTTTCCAACTGTTAATACATTTTTTTTTCTAAATAAAATAGTACTTTCTTTTAGACATCAGATAGGGAGTCTTTTTTTTTACTCTTTAAAATATTTTTTTATTTTTAAACAATAATTAAAATTCTTTCGTTCTCATTTTGAATAAAACTGAACTCTATATTTGAATTCATTCTTATACGATGTTTGAAAATTCTAATTAGATTTGCATACACTGTAACTTTGATTCTGCTGCCTGCTGCCAGATTTAAAATTATAATTTATTTATTCTTCCACGTGACTTATATATTATCTAACTTTTAACAACAAATAATCATGCGTTGTCCGTTAGTCACGCGTTCTTTTTCTTCTTCTGAAAATGTATAATGACTTCCAAGATAATATTAACCAATTTATTTGAAGTATGTGGTGTTATTTGAATTGACTCCATTTCATTTTAAATAGAAAATAAAATTAATGAAGATGATGCCACTATTGCTTATTCTTCAATGTTGACTTATTTGAAAAAATAACTACTTACTGAAATCCAAATTACATTTAAATCAATACCTCCATTTAGAAAACTAAATAATTTAAATTAAAAGCATTACAAACTAGTTGACAATAACTTAATGTGTTAAATAATTAAGGAATAAAAGCTCAAACTTGAACTTTCTTCAATTTCTTTCCCGTCAATCTGTGTTTAGGGTGAAAAGATAAACTATAACTATCTTCAAATGACTTTCTTTCAACTCCCTTTTAAAGTAGGTGACTAAATACCGTTGTTAAATCTACTAAGAGCTTAGTGTTTGATGGATTGCTAATTCCAGCACAAAACTTAATTTCACTGTTTCAACGGAGAATTTTGGCCTTCCTTTCTTTTCTTCAGATAAAAGTATCTGTTCTTAAGCCTTATTAATAAGACCTTTTGATTAAATTTTAGTTTATAATATTGGGTTAATTAGTATTCTTTTATTTTAATGAAAATGACTTTGCCGCGGAACAGAAAACAAGACTTACGCCTCCCAGTCTTATCTTCATAGATTTTGTACATTTTCGACAAGTAAATAGATAAAGTCTATACATTTTATATTTGACAGTAAAATAAATTTCATAAAGCTCAATATTTCCAGAAGGTAAGCACAAAATTAAATTTAGTTTAATTTAGTTATATTAACGGCCCTTTGTTAAGAAACACTAGGGCTATTTTGGGACGGACTTCGAAATTTTGAATCACTATCAGTTGATCAGGACGAAACTTGAGCTGACACCCCGTTTCCACAAAACACCAGCGGGAAGACGTTTGGCCCTGAAGGATTTAAAGTTGCAACAGACCCCTTAATACGACAGTTCTTCGGTGGAATCGTGTGTCGAACCTTAACCCCTTTGGCTCACAAGCCGAGAACTTACCACCAGGTTACAGCTGTTCTCCACAAAACTCAAACAAGGAAACAAATTAAATTTACTATTCTGGGAAAAAATGTACATAAAATATTTAATTTTAATGCTTAAAACGAAACGAACGAAAATCTAAACAATGCATTATAACAAAATAAAACGTATTGAAAGTAAATAATTTATTATTTACGTTTATATTTCAAAAATAATATCTTATAACAGAACTTATTAATAACTTAAATTTATTAATAATAGAACACTACTTATTAATATATTTTGACGTATGTCTCTCTTGTATCATATATTATGAAATGATATTTCTTTTGAGCATATTAATGAAATAACTCAAATTATTCCTATCCATATTTGTAAACAAGCGATAAATCAATTAATAACGGATATCGCATTCTCTTATTCCAGAGTGAAAAACGATTCGAATCTAAAAGTGAAAAAAACTTTCATAATTAAAGGTGTTATTTTTGCCAAAACTTCGCAATATTCAAAAGCAACAAAAATGTCCGCTTACCTGTAACGTTGGGGCACAAATTGTTGACGCCACCATAAGCTGGCACAAGATACACCACGACCATCTTCTTTGTATTTGTCTTCGATGCCGTGTCCAGTTGGTCTTCTGGCATTTCAAGCCTTCCCAGCTCTTGTGGCAACCACTGCAGGGTGTGGTTCTTGAGTCTTGCCACTTCTTCTACCCCTTCCATCTTGTATGTGATTGTCTCCCACTCATTCGAAAGCAGGCTGAAGGTCAGGGAGACAGTGGACAAGGCACTCAAGACGACCGTGAGCAATACGAAGATACAGGTAAAGATGACCATCGTGCCTTAGAGTCAGGCATAGTATGTTGCTTTCCAATTTCGAATGGAAATATTCTCTAAATGCAACGAATCTTTTTTTTGTGTGTGTGTGAATATATATTTAAAGTACTATTCGACGTTACAATTGCATGATATTTCTATATAGTATGCAGTTTTCCTTTAGATGCTGGCTGCTATATAGAAATTTTTAATTTTAATTTTAATTTTATTCAATGAAGGTAAAAGCTTGAATGTTCCTCCGTGAATTTGTTGCCGAACTATCATTAAAATTCTATTTTTTTTTCAATGAATTTTACAGCTGGTAAATTTTGAGTTTTATCAAATGATTGAAAGAAACTTTAAAGTCTTTCTTTCAAAATAATGTCGTTGCCTTTTGTGTTCATTTTCCTGCTTATATTTTTAAGTAATCTCACATAATGATATTAACACAAATTCTTAGTTACTTTAGATACATAAAAATGTTACTATTATTTATTGAATATGAATTAAAGTATTTAGAAAGGTAATATTGAATTATGTGTTGAACATTATTTGCAAGTTCAGATGAATTAAAATAATTTAGAAATTTTTAACGATTTTATAATTAATTGACGGAATGGTTACCATTAATGATTACATATTACAGACATAGAATAATATACATTTATTGATATAATAGAACCAAATTCAGTCGAATGTAATGACAATTTTTTATTCATTAATTGAGTTTGATCGAAAACTTTATATTCTAATTTTTACATCAAGGAGAACTAAAATCCCATATCAAATTGCTTTATCGATGATATATTTATTATGACTTGTTTGATTTAAAAAGCTTAATTGGTTCTACATCAAATTTATCTGAAATGCATATTATCAGCTTTGATTATTTAAAAAATATCTAATGAGGGATTTAGTAGTTCCTTATTCAAGGTTTCTTTGTATTGAAAATGCTTTTCTAATTTTTTAAGAACATTGTGAAGAAAATACTATATGATTTAAAAGATGGACTACTGCTTTAAAACTGACAAAAAATTATTTATGCATCATAAAACTTATGTAAGAAATATAATGTGAATCTAAATAAATTTTAAAAAGGTAATTGCAGTATTAAGTGAGTTTAATTGGCACATTTCTTAAAATAAAGAAAAAATCTTTATAATTAAATAGTAATTTGTATTAATTGAATTATTATTCCTAAAAGCTGTTTCTGATGAGATTCTAATTATCTTTAAAAAATCACAGAATTACGAAAATTGTTTGCTAATTAATTTTTGAAGTAGTTGGCATCATTGATGTGTGCAGTATCTATAAATAGAAGAAATTAAGAATTAGACGTCATTTAGAAATGGGAAGTAACAGAAATCTTCACCTGCAAAAATAAAGATATATAAGTATGGGAATAATTTTAAAAAGAAATTTTCTCAGCAATTGATTTAATTATTTTGATGAAGGGTGTGAACTGAATACTAATTAAGGAAACAAATAATTATTTAAAAAAGGAAGTTTTGATTGAAAAATATTAAATAAACTAATACAGATAAATATGTTCCGAATAATATTGAAAACATTCCATTCTTGTTATTCGAAAAATTTCATATAAAGTTAAATTTGTTTTAAGGAATATAATAAAAAACATATTAAAATATATAGCTATAAAATCATATTTGATAGTGCACATTATTGAACTTTAAATTCCTCGTATATGCATATATATCCAGACGAAAAAAGTTATCAAAATATTCTAAATCTATATTTGAAAAAATCTTGTTTCTCGTGCTCAGTATGGTGCAGCTGAGCTCCTATACCGCAATCAACTGCTACAATTGTTTGATATCATTGTTTTTAGATTTTGTTCAACTTCCTTAATGTCATTTTGTGGGAATATCAGAATAGTAAATAAATGCAACCATCTAAATGGGGCAGACGCTTTGATGGGCTCGTGTCACGAGAGGCTGATTCCTGCCTAGAATAATGGTAATCTAGTTGATAGGAAGGTTCTGTTTTGACTTGAATGTTCAGCATTTTATGTGTTTGATTTCTTTAAGCATCAAAGAACTATTTACTTTGTGATTATACTTAAAAAATTAGTGATTCGCCTTCAAAAGGCTGTAAGAAAAATACCGTTGATCAGAATGAACTGATATTTTAACTGAGTGTATATGGAGTAATTGTAATTTGTTTTGAGGAAGAAAAAAAGTTATTCAAAAGTTGATCGTTAGATGGTACTTCAATTGTCCTAAGATGTTGAAAAATGGCTCCTTTAAACGATATATCAGTTTTAAAATGATAATTAAAAGCTGTGGCACTTGCTCCATAATGTAATAAAAAGGAGGAAAAAACGCAGTTTCCTGTATTCTGCTTCTGAGAAGGTAGCCCTGATTTTTATCAATGAAGAATCGGGCCCTACTTGTAAAACTTTTTTAAAAGACCGGTGTATGTGGAACGGAAATTCTAGATATTGTTATGAATTTTGTGCAGTTAGGTGTAAACGTTTGTAAATAGTTAAATTATATAAAGATTATTTGTAATGAAATCGTTCGTCAACGAGAAAGGACCGTTCTAAGGGGATTTCCAAAAGAAGATTGCCATATTTGACTAACTTGGTGATGAAGGAGTGTTTGTGGCATAATGGAGTCGCTAACGGTTTTTGCTAAACGCAAAAAGGTGCAGGGGAAGCTCAGAAATGAAGATTTGTTCATAAGGAATGTTGGAGAAATTTCTACCCCTGCTTGGTGCACCCGCGCAGTTTTTGCATTTGCCCTATCCACTTTAGATTGACACTATAAGGCGCAACGTGGGAGGAGCAGGGAGTCAGTTCAAAGAGAGCGAGTTGAAATAGCTGGCTTGGCTTGAGAGAATGTCTTTTCTTTTTGGCGTGCGTTCTAACGAGAGATTTGCTGTTACCCATAATTAACGTATTGAATAGCATTAATTCGCTGTGTATTTGTAATTTGTGTTGTATGTATTTAATATTTTTTCATAGACAATAAAATCTGCATTTTATCTTCATCTTCACATCTTTCTCGAGAGAATTTTTGTAACAACATTAAAGGATTTAAGAAGAGGTACAGGTCCGATATCTGCATTTGGTATAAGGAAGATGATTATTTAATTCGCAGAGACTGTACATTTAACATGAAATTTGGCAGGAGTGAGGAAAGCAATTGCTTCGGCGTTAGCGGAGGATGTGGCTTCAGTATTACAGGAATCATCAAACCAATCTCCCCTTCCTCAGTTCAGCCACAAAGAATTACCCGAACATTATACAAGCGTCCCAATAAGAATCGTAAAATTTTAAGAAACTTCTTGAAATGCTATCCATTTAGAATCATGCATGTTTAAGAGAGGCTTCTTGATCAAACTAGAAATTTTTGCCCAATAATTTCTTGAAATAATTTACCACAAGCACTCCTTAACTCTCTTATTAACAGTAAACATACTCGTTGTGCATGCTGTTTATCTGTCAGAGGTAACATATACCATACAAGGCTCACTTTCATTGTCATCTTTCATCGTAAAGTTCAGTCCACATTGGACTATTAGCAATAACTCTTACCAATAAATAAAACATTAATTTTAGCTTTGCACATATTATTGCCATACTATAAGTTATATCCATACCAAATTTCATTTATTTTGTCCAGTATTTCTCGAGATATTTGGAAAAATACCTTCCATCTCTTAATTTTATCCACCAATGTACATGGACACTCACACACACTGAAAGAAAATGGGAGAGAGAGAGAGAGAGAGAAAGTGCACACACAGTCTCCGATGTCATTAGATTTCGTTATCCCTCACAGACTCAGTAATCATGATTACACAAAGCCATAAAATATTTCCTACAGCTTAACTGTTTATAGAGATACAAGATAGCTGATTAAAAATGTTACATTTCACTGCTATGCTATTTATTTTTTAGAATATTCAAAAAATCCCTCAATTTTTTAAGCAAAAGAAATGAAAACTGAGCTATACATTTGCTCGAAATAAAGAAATAAATAAGTTTCACCCAAATTCCGAAGAAGTGGTAACTAGAAAAAATTACCGGAAATCATCTTTTATTCAACGCCCTGATATTCAAATGAATCCTTAGAATGAGGGAAAAAAATGTCATTGAAGTATAAACTTGTCGAAAGTGCATTTGAATTGAAGTTAGCACGCTGTTAACTGTATTTGTAAAGGGGAAAAGGGTGTCACTCGAAAATCAATCTCTCTTTTGGGAACAAATTTTAACTATCAGATATTTCAACGAAGAATAAACAGGTAGTTCAGACTCTTGATAAAGCCCCTCAATTGTTAGACGGTAGATTTTTTTTGCTTATGAATAATTAATGTATCACTTCAGAAACAGATAATTAGGGTCAAAGGTAGAATTAATCGTCTGAATATGGATTAGATGGTATCTCACATATCTTCGTAAAACAGATTTTTGACTGAAAAAATGAAAATGAATTATCTTCGTCATTAAAAAAAACCTTTTCAGTTTGTGTATAGGATTGCTTATTCTAATTTTTTTTCTAGTGATAAGTCTAACTATAGCAATGATGTAATAAAATAAAAAAGAAGTCGTACAAGTGCTGAATCAGATAAAATAAATCAGTTCATCAACTCTACTGTCAGAAAAAATTATCTTCTTACTTGATTTAATAAATGCGAAAATGTTTTATTAGAATAAATTCTAAAGTAATGCACACTTTGCCATTTTTAAGAAAATGATGCATGATGATGTTTTCTATTTATTACTTTAGCAAATAAAAAAATGGGAGTTAACTTAATTGAATTACTTAATTTAATAACTACTAAACTACTTAATTTGAATTAAGTAGTTTAGTATAATTATCGGTATCAGAATAACTCTGATATAAATTATCTTTCTAGCATTCAACTGCATTAAGAGAATTTCAGTTATATCTTCTGTCTCTTTACAATAGAAAATTTTCAGTTGATATAAGCACTTTATTAGTGGAAGTTTCTTAAATTTTAGTTTCTGAAACAGTTATTATAAAATAATAAAATGATAGTTCCGAAACTTGAAACTATATTCCTATAAGTTCAGGAGGGATTCATTTGATTCACGATTCATAATAGAATTGAAGAGTTTTAGTGAATGCCTTAAATTTCCTTTCCTTAGCTTAATTTATAATGTAACATGCAAGATTAATTAACTATGAATACACCAAATTCAATATTCAGTAGAAGGAAAAATAAAATAAAATTCCGTGACCTTCTAGGTTATGCACTCATCATTAAGAACATAAAAAATGATAATTAGGAAACGGAATATTTAATAATGAAACATACTTCATTTTCGGTTGCTATGAGTTACAGTAGTTCATCGAAACATTCTAAAACTAAATTTAATTAATGTCCTTTTCTCTTGGAGGGAGAGAGAGAGAGAGAAAGAAAGAAGGCAATCCACAACCAGAAAATTAAAAGAAATAAATCACACGAAATAGTCTTAGAAATCCTTATTTTCGAGATACAGACATGATAAGTAATTTAATCCTTTGGAAAACGAATTTTTTTCTGATTAGTTTCCAGAAAAATTTCTTTTCTCTTGCTACGAGATTATATTGAAATTTCCACGTATACTTTAAAAAAAATTCTATTCTATGTAGAGATCATGAAACAATGATTCCTTAGAATATCGGGTAGTTCGTATTAAAATATTTATGCTGTTAACTTTTTAGAGAACGATCCCTTGTCATTATATGTCAAATTCCAAAGACATGCATTCCAGAATGCACATAAATAAATAATGAATATCTATAGTGCTGCTTGCATTATATATTTGCTTGTGTAACCGATATTTAGATTTTTATGATAACTGTTATTACAGTTAGTAAAGATTTCTCTTGGCAAGCTGGAAAGTAAAGTTAGATTATTTTTAATTTAAGTTGTTGTTTTAAAATTCCTTTTAATCCTTAGATAAGAGAAATGAAATACTAAATTTTGAAGTAATCATAGATAATGAATTTATATCATGGCGAAGTTCTGTACTTATTGCAAAATATATATTGCAAAAACTGTTATAAAAATAATTAAAAAAACATTTTAAAAGGTTATAAAAATAATATAGAAATATAGGTTTATAATAAAGTTTATGTTATTGAAAAGCTTTGAAGTGATTAAGCAAATGCCAAACGTTAAAATCATTCTCAATATCGTTTACAAACGATATTGTGAATAATACTATCGTTTGCAATGATGCTATCGTTTACAATTAATCCGATTTGAATTAAATACAGATTTATGATTGAAAGAATGAAATTGTATTTGCTTTCTCAATTACAAAGAAAGGAAAATTAACCTGCTTTTGTTAATTACTAGCCACTTCTAGTGTCAAGAGGGCTCGCCAGTATTAATGCTAGCTAAAATGTTCAATTAATATTTTATATAACTATTTCTCGTAATAGATTTTTGAGCAAAATATTTTTAATATTGAAATTTTGATAATCATATTTCTTACTTATCTGTTACGTAGAAATTAGGATATATTCATTGTATTACGCGTCTCTCTCTTTCTCTAATTTTGGATAATATCCGTAAAATTCAATTTTAAATTAAAATGGAAATAATGAGACTATAATTAATATAAGCACATATTTTCTGAATCCCAGCATGTATTTGAAAGGAAAATATGAGAATTGAAAGCAGAATCGTTCAGCATTGAGATCTTGTGCACACTACAGAATAATTTTCATAACTTTTAATATCTCAAAGAATTATTCGACAAAAATGTTACGGATTCAATGAAAAATTACGTATTCTTAAAAAGATATAAATGCTATCAATAATAATATTTTTTTAGATTTATTAATATATTTCAAAAAATTATGAATTTTAAACAATCCTTTGATCATAGGAATCGTATTCTGCAAAATATTTTAAATAAAATCCAATCCAAATTTTAACTAAATAAAATAACGTTTCGATTTTCTGAGTTTAGATCTGACTGTTTTATTAAGTTTTGAATATTAAAATTTTAAAATAATCAATATTTTCATAATCTAGGTCAATCACTCATGAGAAACTAAGGGTGATGATAGGTTTCTTTGAGATGGTTGATGAAGGGATCTACTATCACCTTTTTTTATAAAATAAGTATGATGAAATTTTCATAAATTGATCAACTTTAGTGACTGATTTAATTTATTGGCAACTCTTTTTAATTTAAAATATTAGGGTCTTCAGAATATTTGTTAAATATGAGTCACAGAGCACAAGATGTATATAAAAATTTTAGATTCATAAATATCAGCATTTATTGATTCAAATTATCTAAAATATAGTTATTTATTTAATTTAGACCATTTTCTAACAGATATATAACTGTTACTAAAGGTTTACAAAATTGTTATTGGAACTCTAATTAGAATGTATATTTTCTACATATTAAGCCATATTTGCCTTAAATAAAACTATTTAATTAATTTAGTAATATAAATATTGTGAAAAATTTTAGAAAAGTTTTCCTTGCAATTAATTTAAAAAAAATATTTTTCATATGTATTTAATTTTTTACAGACACGTACAAAAAATTACAATTGTGTATATTTAATTTGGAATCGTTAATTTATTTTTTTAATTTTATCCTTTGCCAATATGATGGCAACGCTTTAATAAAAGTTATTTTTTTCCTCATTAACGTACAAAGTGGTCGTTCATCTTAAATTTTTTCTTATTTTACCCGAATGAGATCCATGAAAATAAGATTAAATTATTTTATAAAAATTCATTAAAAATAGAAATGTAATATGTTCTTTAAAACATTACTATCATTGAAAAGATTATTTTTTGAACTTCAGTATGATGTAAAAGTAAATTTTGCGCTGTAATATTATCGGAAGTTATTGCGGGAAAACGGGAAAATGTTGCTTAATTTTTAATTATTTAAAAGCATTCACGCACGCACGCAAGCACACACACACACACACTGAGTTTTATTATAAGTTTATGTAAAAACAAAGATTAAAAGAAAAATTTCATTTTTTGTGTGTATATTAATTTATTAACATGTAATGTTACACTATATTATTTACTGTATTATTATATACATTGTTTGTTACATTATTAAATTCAGAATTTACTGGGTTGTGGTAATAGAGTAAACAATGCATTTTTAAATAGAGAGAGTCTATTTAGCTATATCATTGTTAAACTCATCATTTTCAAGTTTGATAAGCTTGTGTAAAGTGTATTTTATTTTGAGCGCTTCTAAATACTGATTTTTCTTGGAGGAAAAAACTTCTGTAGTTAAAAAAAATGGATATACTGGAATTTCTTTCTTTATGCACTTTCCTTTGGACTTATTTCCGAGTCTTTTGGTTAAATGACTATGCTTCGTGCGTCTTTTTCTTGCCATTTATTCTGATGGTTAAAAACGCTATTATGAAGGAACTGAGCAGAAATCAGGTTGGTGTCCAAACATCGTTGGATTGTGTACAACGTATTGAGAAAGCAGACGCAGCCACTTCTGTGGATGGAACTATAACTCAACTTAACGACAAAGAGATTGAATATGATTATACTATCGACGAGGCTGCTAATCTGCTGCAACCAGAACTGCCTATCACTTCAGTTCCCATCAATCCTTTTACTAACCCATTTTTTGAACTTGTTACATTCGTAGATCCTCTGGCCGAACTTCAATCTGTTGAACCAGATGGGATTTCTGCCTGTGCTGAGTGGGTTCTTAAGCACGAGGCATTTTTTCACCTAAAAGAGCTATACAAACACCAATGATGCTTCTTCAATAGCAACCTGCAAAAGAATCTGATATCATTTCAATTCCATTGCCTGTTTTGCCTTAAAGACAATAGACATTTTTCAGCATTACCGTTGACAGCTACAGCCAAAAGGACATTGAAAAGCTCCAAGTGAATCTATCATCATTTGAAATCCTCTATAGATACAGACTATAAACATTCTTAAATATTAATTGAATGCAACAACAAAAATGTATCCGAATTATTTGCAATACAAACTTATCTATCGCATCATTATTTGAAAGTTTCCAGCTTTTCCATAATCACGACTGTTACTTTGCAAACCAATTTCTCCAGATTTAGAAATGGAATGGGGATCGCTCAAGTATCTAAAGAAATGAAGTGATATCCAATTTGTATATAATGTATATAGATTTTTTTTTGTATATATTTTGTGTTGTTTGTATATATTTTCACTCTGCGGACTTCTTTTATTTGTTTGTAAATATTTGTGCTTATTTTCTGCCGATGATGGACTTTTTAATACCCGGACTTGACTTGAATAACCGCATGCGGTTACCCGACTTGTGACTTATGCATTTCTGCAAGAAATGAAATGAACTTGACAGAATTTTGAAGACATTGCCAAAGATCAAATCTCTGAAATGCGGCGACTGCGGCGAACATCTTTATTCGAACATTGTTACAGGATTACACCTCATTTCGAACTCTATCAATAGGCGCAATCAATAGCATTTTATGTTAATACCATTTTAATCCATCAACCCTCAAAATAAAATAGACTCAACACCAAAATTGTCTTTCTTACTGTCTCTATTTTCTTTTTTAATTTATTATTAAATAAGTTATGATATAACAGTAGAATTATTAGCTTTCTTCAAGTAACGAATAGCATTATTATTATTATTATTTTGCATATACTATCCGCCTTTGGCGACTAGACGATTCAACGATCTTAATACTCATTAAGGTTTTAAGTTGCATATAAATATTTTGTGAGGCTCTAATTGCTTCTTCATCAAACTACTTTAAGCTCCAAATTTTGATAGCCATATAATTCACTCATATTATTAAAATGGCCTTAAGTCATAAAGTACTATAAAACTGTCTAATCTTCTGTCAGCATCCATAAAATTTCAACTTTAAATTAAAGTGAAAGCTAGTAAACTGCAGTCAATACAAAGAATATTTTTTTTACAGAAACTACGCATTTTTTTAAATATGAAGGTTGAAAACTGAATCTTTAAGTGATTAATTCTTACTTGTACTTCAGAATAATTTTCATAATTTATATAATATCTTAGGAATTATTCTACAAAAGTTTCGGTACTTACGTATTAGACTGTCTTCGCCAACGGTTTAGTAACTCATTGGCGACGGATTTAAATTTGGTGACAAAGATCAACGGATTACACCATTGCCGGATTGCCATGATTGGCGGTTTAGCAACTCATTAGCGAAGACTTCAAGTTTGACGATAAAGTTGGACGGTCTAATACGTAAGAACCAAAATTTCTCAGATTCTCCAGAAAATCTAGTTTTTAGCTTTACTTTCAAAAGAATTTAAACAATGTTAAATATATATTTTTTATTTCGCTTTTTTTCCGTGATTATTCTTTAAAATATTATGAAATCCAAATTTTATACAGTCCTTCGGATCTAAAAGGGTCATATTCTGCGAAATATTCGTGACATTGCAATTTTTAAGTAAGTAAATGAGCGTTACTATCTTTTGCTATCAAATATCACCGATTTAAGAAGTTTTGAATAGAATTGTTCAGAAAATCAACGTTTTCAATCCTAAGCCAACGAGTCTCGAAAAATCCTGGGCACTTATTGGGATATCATCTTCAACGCCATCGACGAAGAGGTCTAAAATAGCCCGTTTTTATGATATAGTTTAATTCAAATATTAATAAATCAGACAGTTTTAGAAACTAATTTAGTTTATTGGAGTTCAACTTTTTTATTTACATATATTAGTGATTCAAGAATATTTTGTTAAATAAGATTCCTAGGGCAGATGGTCTAAGTAAAAATTTAAAATTCGAAATGCGTCGAGCCTTTGCCGACTCAAGTTATATAAACTCGTAAAAGTAGTATAGAGAAAGTATAGTAATTGTCAAAAAATTCGAACACAAAATTTTAAGACCTCCATGAGTTCGAAAAATATATATTTTGGAAAATGCCCGTATACATATCTGTCCAACTGTGAAAAATATAACTCAAAACTGATTTGAGATAGACAGAGGAAATTTTGTATGCGTTCTTTAGACCAAATTTGAAGATGAGTTGTAAATAGGGTTTTGTTGGGTTTTTTTAAATCAAATTTTGAACAAAATCCTCTCAATGAAAGTCTAACTTTGAACTATTAGAACACTCTAACCATGAAACGAAAAAAGATAAAATTCGACACACAGAATTAACATTTACAATCTAAACACTCGTCAACTTTTGGGCCAAATCCAACGATGGATTGACCGTCTGTCGGTCTTTCTTTTATAAACATTTAAACGCGATAACTTAAAGTCACGTTGACTTATATATATGAAATTTGGTGTAAGATTTTGGGTCTAAACGTACAATTTTATGCCATATTTTTATTTCAATCAGTAGGGAAAACGCCTCTAACAAAATTAGACTTTCGGATACTATCAATAGCATATCAAAGATTTCTCAGAAACAATTCACCAAGGAGGATATCATAGATTCATTAAAAATGTCAAATTCAGGCCAATATGTAATATTTTGTAACTATTATACACCACTTCATGCACGTTTTCTGATATAACACCTTTATTAGAAAGTGTACAAGAAAATATGTACCATAAGAGCCAAAGTACCGCAAAAATATAAAAGTTCTACTGCGGTATAATTATATTTTTTGAAAAAGTGTACTGATATAAAATGATTTTAAAAAAACGATTTCATTAAAACACAAAAGATTGTGAGGATCTGAGCAAGAAACAGATCGTTAATGTAACCCCTAAATTACACATTTTAATACGGAATTTCATTAAAAGATAAAAAAACCAAACGGAAAATATAATGCTTCAAATATGACAATTCTTTTTGACTTTCAACTTACAAATGAATTTCAAATTTGTCACTAGTTGTAAAGAAGGGAAACACAGAAAACACACTTTCTACCACACACAACATTGATTTTATACATATAGAATGAAATTAAACAGTCTGCTGTATCAAATACATTTTTGGCGCCAAGTGAAGTTCCAAAAGCTCCAAATCGGGATCGTGGCAGTTAATGGGTTAATAACGTCCATAATTCTTTTAAATCGATAGAAATCGAATGAATATTGATATAAGTTTAATCAGTTTTATCGAACCTTAAACTCTCTAAAATGAAAATCTTTAATAATGCAATCCAGACGTGACAGATAAGGGGTTATTTTCATAAATTTTAATAACTTGCTCAGAGACACGTCCATTTTGCATATTAACGGAAATTGCACAATCTCGAAGTTATAGTTGACTCATCACTGCTAAAAGTAGACAAAGATAGTAGACCTTTGAGAGCTATTAGCGACTCTAACAGCTTTAGTATTCTGATTAAGAAATGAAGTCACGTACTCATCGTAGAATTTGAGGTGCAGTAATGACATATTCGCAACCGAATTTCACTCTCATGAGACTGGCCACTATCTTTGTGTATTTATGCTCTGTTATTCTATAAATACACATCCGGTTGATGGATTGGATTAATTCATTTTAATTTCCGTCAAGTCTCACAAAACTATGAGTGCCTAGCAAAATTAAAATAATTTTTTGGGTTGTTTTTAATCTGAATATGTTTTAATGTTAATTAATAGATATTAATTGATCTAAAAATTGTTTATAGTTATTCCTCTGGGTTTTGTAATCTAGGGCCGATAAATTGAGGAGTAAAAATTTAAACAAAAATTACTTTAGATAAAATTATCCTCTGCTTATAATTACATCAACAACGAAAATAAATTTGATATCACAAATCATAATTAAATATTTTTAAAACTTGGTCTATTTAAATTGGTTTACTGAATATTTTTAAAACATGGATAAATTTTCAGTGACTTGGTGACGGAAATATATCCTCCATGAATAAAAGAATAGGCGATTATCAGTCACAATATAAAGAACTAAGAATTTATTTTAAACCTTGTTGTAGTTGTTACTAATGGCACTTGCTATGGACAAGCCTGTTGACGCAGTTAGTGGATTTAAGCCGAAATAAGCGTCTCTTGTTTGAAGCAGCGCCAACTAAGGCCAAGAGTGCAACTTTAGCTACACACTCATCGCATTCGCTTGCACAGCCCCTTTTTACAGAGGGGTCCATTCACATGCATCACATATAGAACTCAGAAGAACAACCATGCTCGAACGGGAACTCGAACCCGGGACGCCCAGATCACAAGAAAAACGCCCTACCTCTGTGCCAGGAAGCCGGCTATTTTAAACCTTACTTATTATATGTGCCTGGTGTGGTTTGTATCAGAGTTTGTTCAATTTTGATTCAGTCATTTAAAATTATAACTCAACTAAATAATCAAACAAGAGGATCAACTAACTTGCATTCAGTAAATTTCTTTGTAAATGTCTCGCTTTAAGGCCACATGAGGGTTACTGAGAGACGTAACTCGTAATTTTGAATCGCAGTCACATGACGAGAATGATACCTGAGCTGGCATCCCCTCTCCTAACTTCCACATTACACCAGCGGGAGAATGTTTCCCCCGGCAGACGGAGGAGCTTTAAAAGCTGCCAGCGACGAAGCCTTTCTCATATACAAATTTAAAAAATACTGATTACAGAAGGATGGCGTCTAACTTCTTTCTTTGCAAATTTCAAGGGAAAATCAAGGGAATGATCACCAATGGTTTTCTGGCAACTCTCTGATAAATATGTTATCCTCTCCCCTCCCTCCGGATAATATTGTGAGCCTTGGGAATCAAAGTGAAGGATCCAAGTGCTCAGATTTTTATTTTTAGAGCCTCATTCAAGAGAATTGTGAGTTTCGTAGCATGGTAAAAAAATAGGTTCTTGTGTGTTAATTGCATGATATTGGGGAACAATACTTATGATTTATAGATGCCAAGCAATATGTTTTTGGTGATTATTCACTGGCATACAGATAATATATAAGTATCGCAAAAATCGACTATATAATTAAGATGCTTTTTTATAACCAAATGAAATCAGAATTGGGCATGGAACTGTAATTTCAATCCCACGATCATATTCAAATTTTCATTTCTTTGAGTAATTGTGTTTTTAAGTATCGGGGTTACAATTTTTGTTGCAATTTACTGGCTGATAGACGGTAAATCGATAGAAAGTTTAGGCTTAAAAGTTGATAAGAGTCTAACTATAGATACTGAAATTATGAACTGATTTTTTGTATAAGTTGTAGGGAATGTTTAGAACGTAAAAGTGCATTTAAAAGAACAGTTAACTCTTTCATTGTTTTAAAGACAAATTTGATATGGATCGACATTTTAGATTTAAAAAAATAAATAAAACTTATGTACAGAATTTCATCTATCTACACATTATGTTTTGTAGTTATCCTGTTCACATATAATCTGAAGACACATTTCCTCCGAATAGATTTAGTCTGGTTTCGTTTTTTCTCCGTCCAGCGCAAAGCCGATTGAATTATCATGGCCATAGACTGAAGGCAAGTAGAGACATGTAAAATGTTTTCAAACTAAAAGCGTTCTCAAACTTGAAAATTCGATAAAATCTCGAGGTTGAATTTTTTTGTAGGGCTACAATATCTTCTTTTGGTATATTTCATGTACGAGAAAGTAAATACTTTAAAAAAAAGCCTTTTCATTCATGTAATCATTGAATAATACCGTTACTTAGGTGGAGTAGAGCTTTTAATTTCTGAACAAAGGATTCTTACAGAAAGATCTAAAGGTTTTTTTTAAATAAAATATTGAATGATTTTAGATTTGCATTCGATATATTATGTTTTAGATTTAAAATTTTTGAAAAGTTCGATAGATAATAATAATATAAATTCCTATCTGGCCTCAAATTATACAATTTTCATTTGAGATAGAATATAAGTTTCTGTTCTGAAATGAAATATATATAAAAAAATTCATATAAGCCCTATTTCACGAAGATTGATTTATAATAAAAGAGTAGAAAGTCTCCTGAATAATTAAAATTATTCTTATTATGGAATCATGATTTAGTGATAAAGCCTTTTTCTTTAAGTTTCTTTTAGAGCATTTTAAAAGATAACTTGAATTATTTATTCATTTTTAAATTAAAGTTTGCTGCTGATGACGCAAAAATTTGAGACAAATGCTAAGAATAGAGAATTTTTAGGTATTTTTTAATAAATTAAAATTATGGATATAATTATAAACTTATTAAAAACATATCAGCTTATTATGAAAAAAAGGATTAATAAGAAGCGATATTCATACTGAGGACAGTTCTGAATTAGAATAAAAGTTTTAAGATGTAATTGTTAGTCTAAAATTCTTCAGTTAAGTGATGTAGAACCGTAGAAAAACTTTTTGAACAAATCCAATTAAAAAGTATATTAATTATCAAAAAATTAAATAAAATGAGCTGTTTGAAACGCATTATAAGTAATTAAAAAGTGAAAGTTGATAAAAAAAATATTTGACTAATATTCTAAGTCTTGAATGAATATTTAACAAAATCTCCAAATATATTTATGAATACATATTGTGTATATTTTCAACTGTTCTTTAAAGAAAGCCCGAATTCATTTTTACTTTAAAATGTTCCAAAGCATCAAAATGTTAGTGAAAAAAAAATTCTTCTTTATGGATAAGCTTAAAACAATATAATATTTACGTAAATAAATTATTAATGATAGAGGTATTTGTTAGAATGAATCATCAATTAAAGTTTTCTTCTGTCTTTGAAGCAGCAGTTGTGTGCTTTCAGATTCATAAAATAAAAAGGAAAATATTAAATAAGAAATTCATCAATAATAAAAATAAAACAATTATACATTATGATTCAACGAGTATGCAGCAATGTGAATATTTATAAAATTTAATGATTAAAATAATAAGCAAATTTTACCAAAAAAAAAATCAGAGTTAAAAACAAGCAAAAGTATTTAGCTGAATTGATCTTAATTATAAAGCAGATATATAATAATTACACTGACAGTTTTATAAAAAGAAAGTTATTTTAAACCTTGATTTGAATAGACCAATTGATTCTTTTAAATATAAGTTCCCTTTAATTTAAAGTTAATAAAGGTTAAAAAATAATTTGTTTGATTATTTGTTATTTTTATCAATTACCGAAAAAAATTATTGTATTAACATGTTTATAATATCCTTTATAAATTTTCAGTTAATTAGAAACAATCTATTAGATCCAAAATGATTTATTTTAAATATACAAATTCAATATATTTCCAAATTTCAACGAAATAAAAAAAAATAAGCATGTCTCCGGAAGGCTGCATATGTAGCTATTTTTTTGCATTTATATCCAGCATTAACTAATTTATTATTAAAAATTTTAAGCCTTATAATTAAATGAAATTATAAAAACAAGATATCTTGTTTTAATATCTTAAATATTAAATCAAGACCTAAGATTTAATTGAATTAATATAGTTTTAATACTTAACTTTTCCATTAATGGAAATTTATTTGTTGTAGTTAAAAATTGTTTTTCACATATAAGCAGACTTTTGTAATAGACAGATAAACCAACCAAAAGTAAAAAAATTATAAAATATGCAAGCTGAATTTTACTGTGCTATAAAAAAAATTTAAACCATTTTTATTTCATTTTCTTTTGATCTTACTTATGTCATATCAAGGAATTTTCTCATGCATATTGATGAAATTAATAAAGTAATCTTATTTACAAAACTTGAGAATCAGTTAAACTACTAACAAAAATAACATGAAAAATGATACATTTTCATTTTCACGCAAAGATTGAACTTAATGAAGCACTCTCTTAAGATTTAATTCACACGATTTTTATTTATCAACAAAAATTTACGTATTAAATCCTAATGTTGAGACCAGCAAAATATTATAATTCACAAAAAAGGATTTTTTAAAAACATTTTTGCTGTACCGTATTTATTGAAGCTAATATTTTCTTACACGTGGTTATTGAGCTTATTTAATAGTTTGAT
Source organism: Argiope argentata (assembly GCA_026289955.1). Classification (NCBI taxonomy): domain Eukaryota; kingdom Metazoa; phylum Arthropoda; class Arachnida; order Araneae; family Araneidae; genus Argiope; species Argiope argentata. The sequence goes on along the minus strand of JAOUZG010016999.1, from coordinate 6,459,305 downwards.
GATTTATTTTTCAAAATGTAACATATATTATTGAACTATGACGCTAAAATGTTTGAATAATGCTGCAAGAAATTATAAGTAAAAGTTCATTTGTTAGATTTTATTATTTTCCAGGCCTATGATAGCTGAATTATTTAAGAAATTATAAGTTATATTATGACAAAAATAATTCAAACATTTTAAAGTAATTTATTTATTCCCATAGTTTTTTTTAAATGAAATTGAACAGATTTAAAAATTTGCATATTAAGTTAAATATGCATATTGCATTTTTTTAAACAGTTAATGTCATATTAAATAATTGCGGAATTTAATTTAATAAGGATATTCAAGATTCGACTAATTTTTAAACTTTTCATAAAACAAAATTAATTTTTGCAAAACGTTTTGACACTTTCCTGTTTCAAAATCATTAATCGAATGACGAGGAACAAAGCAAGTCCAAAAACAAAAGTACATAATTGCTTGGTAATTTAAACTTCTTTTCTGCCACCGAAGCTAATTAAAATAAATTCTAAAGTGTTAATTCTTTTAGATAATCTCACTGACATTACAGTTTAACAATCCTTTTTTAAACTACGATTACCATTTTTAAAAGAGTGAAAAACCAAGTCGAATTACCTGTCTTCGAATCCGCTCGCATATATCAAGCGAAGCACATGTTTTCTGAAGCCGAATGTGTAAAAGTGAAGACTAAGTCAGCGCTGCCAGGTACACGTACTTTACCTGAGAGACTAGCTTACCCGCCATGCATCGCGCGTAATGACTTTTCCCCCGTTGTTGTAACTTTGTGGCCTCTTGTTTATTATTGTTCTTCTGACCACGGCCATACCATTAGGTGGTAAAACGACTTTTCAAAGAACGCAGATTGTTTGTTCGTTCCTAATAGATTGGGAAAGTGAAAGAAAATATAAAAGTGAATAAAGTTTCGTCGCTATTTTTTTTTATTAGCTCGAATTTCCCCAGGAGAAAATTTTCACAAATTATCATTAGTTAAAGTGGTAAGCGGATATTTAATTTTCATGTACGATTAAGGTGGAATGTTTTAAGGTAATTAAGGAAGAGTGTTTTCCATTACTGTGCAGCGGAGCGAAAGTAAGTGTGCTTTCAAAAGGTGTCGGATTTGCTTATTAGAATTAACTTCATTCTGCTTCAGCGTATGGTTTAAACATACTTTGTTGTTGCCAGCAGAAGTGTAATAAATTATTATTATAGCATTTCAGAACGATATCCATTTTTTAAAAAAGTAATATGATAATATGAAATAAAAACAAATAAATTTTTCATTTATCATGACAGGAAAAATTAAAGGCTTCAAAATAATTTCCTTTTTTTGTCAAATGCTTTTAAATCCGTTACTTTAATGAATAATAATTTATTTTATAGCTTATGTTTATTTAAATCTTGTCTTCTCACGTTGGAAAATAATTTCATTCTGGAAATTATTTGAAGAATGAAATTTTATTACATAAAATCACCTTTTCTCTCTATATAATTCCTCTTCTTCGTAGAATTTTAAGTTTGCAATTTACTTTTAAAAATGAAAAAAAAATCAAGTTTCAGAATATACATCTTAATAAGTAAGTAGTATAAGTAAGTAGTATATAAGTAAGTAGTTAGTATTAATGAGATGTATGCATATGTTTCACTCTGATGTAGATGTGTTTTAATACAAATTTAGAATTTTCTTTAGAATTTAATTAATTACAGATTATTGGTAATCAAATTCTATTAGTGGTATATAAGTTTATATATTGCTCCAATATTAAACTGTGCTATGTTCTCTATTTTAACTTATTCACTGTTCAATAAAATATCACTTTTTAAGCAATATAACTACTTTATCATTGTGCTTCGAAAATGTAATTTCCAAATTTTAACCTTTATATTTTTCAAGTAGTTGCACTTGAAGTAAAAAAATAATGAAAATTTCATTAATGAAGTAATTTTTCTATACTTTTTATCCAGTCAATTCTAAATATTTTCCGCGTATTATTTTATCAGTATTTTCCAATCCATCTATTTTTTTGTGCGAATAATGCATACTATGTAGCATTGCAGGAAACTGATATCATTAAAAAAATAATAAAAATGGTTATAAAAATTAAATATGAAATATAAATAGCATTCAGCAAATTGTATTAATTAGACTTTTGACTTCATATTAATAACTTTTTTAAATAATAAATATTTCTGGAAAAGAAATTTTCAAAAAAGAAGTAGATATGTTTCCACTTTCTGAAATTTTTTAACATAAATTTGATCAGCCAAGTAAGATAAAAATTAATCTGCTTCCCTTTTTACGCAGAAAAAGACGTTAATTTGCAATAATTAACGTAATTACGTCATAAACGTAGCATTGAATGCCTTCTAACATCTAACAAAAAAAATGTATTTTGTTACCCTAAATTTTGGCATTAAAAAATTTTTTTTTGCTTAATTACCAAAAACAGATTAAATTTTTACTCCGTTTACCTTGTTTTATTTCGAGTATTTAATCCTGCGATTTTCCTCTATAGCTGAAAACAAAACTTCGTCTCGCATTTGTTGTTAAAAAAATATCCCATTTCCTGTTTATTTCATTTCATATTATCACGTGTTCAAAACGACATTCTTCTAAGTTTTATTTGCTGTAGTCATTAACTTCTTTTTTTTTATCTGAACTTTTGTAAATGCAAAGGCAACACGTTATTGAAAGCGTATTTTTTCAGATGCTCGTGCAGATAATAAAATTTTTATTTTTTGCCTACAGATTAAAATTTTTATTTTTCGCCTACGGATTTTTGTTGTCACCAAAAACTTCATTCCAAAAACAACATCATGTTCTGGCATGATAAAAAGTGAAATTTTTATTAAAATTAACGCGAAATTTATGACAGATGAACCAAATATTTAAGTTTTTAATAGTGTTTTGATCGCATGGAATGTCCCCATTGGACAACAAATACAGCAAAAAGTATTTCAGTAAGACAAATAACACTAATTTAAGGTCTAACTAATCACCGGAATCACGGACACGAAATTACATCTTAATGGTTTATCTGAAAACAATTCCAATCAATATTTATAGCTGGCCAATTGTTTGACAAAAGAATCAATTATTAACGAAAACGAAAAAAAAATAAAGAAAGAAGATGATAGTATTGTGGAAAACAAAAGTATCTAAAAAATATTAAAAGAAACAGTTTAGAATTATTAAAACTTTCATAAGTGCAACTGTAAACCTTTTGAGTTAATTGAAATTATTTTTATATAAAGTTTTGCAAAAATTTTGTAAAAGCCATACAAAATTCTAGTTATATAAATAGTGGAATTTTAAAATTAAGATACAGCTAGATTTGAAGGATTTGAAAAATGTCCCTATAATCATATCTTATAGACCTAAAACAATTCTAAAATTTAGCTTATCGTTTAAGGTTTATGATATATTTTGAATTGATTGGAGTCACGATGTAAACCACCACTTTCATTTTGGCCATTTTCCAAAAGGCGATGAATTGACATTCCGAAACTGCATTTGATTTAACGTGACATCATTATAGTTGAATTGTTTCCGGGAATTGGTCGTGCCTTGGAATGATAAATTCAGACTGACACGGAACTTATGAATTTTACAAATAGCGTCTTTATGTTGTTTTATTTGGAATGATGAAAATTATTATTTGCGATTGACGATATCGGCATACTATATTAACTCGAAAATGTTGATGAACTTGATATTCCAAAAGAAGTGGGTGAAAAAAAAGTTACAATTAGTTGTCCTAAGCTCATACTTATATTCTATCTCGTTAGTAACGCAATCAGTTGTAGAACCAAAACCGTGAATTAATAAAACCAATTTAGTGATATCGCCAGTTTTCTGTCTTCATTTTATTCTTTATTGACATCTTTTCTTTTTCTCTTGGTTAATTTTTAAAAATATTTATTTTTTTTCTCTTCAAAGTTAATGACAGATATAACTGGCAAATATATCTGAATCCGGTTTAGATAAATCTGTAACTTCTACAAATTATAAAATCTTTGCTTTAACGGTTTTATGTAGACTGCAAATGGCAATGTTATGAAAAAATTTGTTTATAATATAAATGTTTTTAAAATAATAATGTTAAAAAAAAGTATTCTAATATAAATGCTCTTAAAAAAATAATGTTGAAAAAGAAAAGTATTCTTAGAATAATAATGTGGAAAGAGGAAAGTTTTTTTTAAAGAAGTTATTATTAAACAGATGAAAAATTGTGTTTTATCATATGGCAACGAATTCATATTTATTTATGAATCCACGTACCAAAAAGAATGCAAAAACCATTTTAAATGCACATAATATGAGTTGAAAAAATTATTTATTTAGAATGCCTCACATCTGAAGCAGCATATAGAGCATCAATTAATATTTCAGAATATACCAAATATCTAAACCTGAATTGATATTGATTCGCGCCAGATAAAATAATATAATCATGGAAGTGGCTTCTAGAGATGACCTAGATTAGAGACAGTAGGTAATAATGACCAGATTAAGTTCTAGATAAGTTATTAGATAACTGAAAATTTTCTAGAAATATGCAGCATAAAAATTTTAAACTTCATTTATACACAATAATAAAAAATGACAGAATTTTAAATTTAATTAAATATTAAAAAGAAGTTTTTAAATTAAAAGGAACTATTTATTTTTTAGAATTATAAAGTAAAATAATATGAAACACAAAAAGTAATTAATTAAGAATGCTTAAGTAGTGTTCCAGCATTTAAATGATATTTGAATCCATTTCAATTCATTTAATGAAAATTCAGTAAAAGTAGGAATTGAATTACTTTAAAAATATCGCAAAATATTTTGAGACCTCTGGGGCTCCCAACTTTATATAGCTTCGTAGACAATTTATGCGCTCCTCAATGAAAAACAAAAGCATTTTATATGGGTAAGATTGTCTCCAGGTACTTTTTTTCTTCATAGAACATTGGTTTTTCTTGTAAATATATGCAAAATTGTTTTATTTAAATAAAAAATTTATTAGATTTCAGAACTGCTCAATAACCAAGATTTATGTTAAAATACAGAAATCCCGCACGAGTTTTGTGGAAATTTTTTTAAAAAAATATTCGAAAAGAATATTTACATGCAGATAATGAGATGCTCGGCATTGCTCAGTCAGTTTTAGTATCAAGGCGTTTTAGAAGTTTGGAAAAGAATTATGTAGCCTAAACACAAAATGGCATTATGTAATATTAAAAAAAAATTTCATTGATGGAAAAGACGGATTTAATAACCAACTTGTTTGCCTAAAATAATGGCTTTGAATTATTAATTTGGAAGTGTTAAATTGCATTACTATTTGAAATTTTGCCTTTGTTTTTTGATAACACAAAAAATATGAATATAATTGCAGTTGAAATACATATGAAAAACAATGCCCAATTTCGAAAGAAAATATTATATATTTCGGTAAAGTGTTCGCATTTGGATGACCAAATTTAATATAGTAAATTTGACAAAAAAATGCAAAATTTTTAGTTTATTTTAAAAATTTGATGAAATAATAATAGGGTTCTTTAAAAAGCTAATTGAAATCAAATGAAAAAGAAACTAAATTTTCAAGTGCAGCACCATTTAGATATTAAAAATCATTTTTTAAAGAACTAATTAATTTAACCTTCTAAATTACAAATTTTCTGAAAATTGAACGCATGTTTTATTTTATTAGTCAAAAATGCCTAAAGGAAGGGGGCGGACCCCTCGAATAATAATAATTGTGAAATAGAAATGAAACTCCAACTTTGCAAATTAGGAAGGAAAACCAATTTCCATTATCATTTTGAAAAAAGAATCCATCTGAAGCTGATTTTAGAAAATATTTCGTTAAATAAAACATATTAAAGAAATTTTAAAAAAAATTGAAATCTGCTATCAAATTTCATGTTATTATGAGAAAACATTATTATTATTAAGGCAATGTTTGTCTTAATTAATTAATTAATTAACCGATTTAAGCAGGTTTCAAACAATCGTGACTATCAGAATACGTATGCGTATATTTATCAAGAATCGGGTACATGGCTGACATTTGTGCCAAATTGTGACTTTTTGTAGGTGATAAGTCGACAAATGTAACGATCAGCTTTACCATTTTCTAATAATCTTACAAGCGGAAAATTGATGCCCCAAAAGCGATAGATCACCAATTTACTGCCCGTTTATTTTGTGGCTTCAAAAACCACAAATCAATACAACTTCATGTTCTCACATGATAAAAACATTTTAACTGAAAAAAAATATAGCAGCCTTCCCATTGATTTAAATTTTTGATTTACAAATTAAATTTCTATTTTTAAATGATTTTTAGAGATAAATCACTAAATGCGACAACCTTCTGCTTTATTTTCTAATAACTCTAAACACGAAAAATTTATGCATCAAAAGCGCCAATTTGCTGTCTACAAATCATCAAAAAAGCCAATGAGAGGTTGGCCAATTTTGAGGTTTTAAAAATTTGTCGCCAATTTACAATTGCCAGTTTTAAGATTTGAAAAACCTCACACCGAAGAAACGCCATGTTCTCAAATGACTATAAAATAAAAATTGTTTCTTTCAACCCTTTTGTACTGAGAGGCAAATTTTAAAAAAGCGTCCTCGTCCCAGAAACTATCTTCTCAAAACTTTCTTTCTCTAAATACACGCTTTATTATTTACATATTTCTATGTATACTCTATAATAAAGGTGCTATCCCCTTCCCGCAGAATAAAATTGCGGACATTGGGAAACTCCGTGAGTCCTCTGGTTTTGTGAGTTTGTACTTCGTAATATTAAGGGGGAGAGAGGCTAGTAAATGGTGAGATTCACTGCTCGCCATTGCCGGAAAATAAAGCGAAATATGAATCTTTAACGTGAATATAGCAACTTTACTGAATTTAGAGCACAAATCCTGAGATTTTTTTTAACGATTAATTACTGACATGCGGTTAGCAGAAGCACCAGGAAATTTAATAAGGAACTTGAACTTTTTTAAAGATTGATGAATATCAATATTTGCCTTGGAACAGCAATTGCTGTTACAAGATCACGAATCGAATTTCATGCATTTAAATAATTGCGTAAATAATCTATTTAATTTACGTGAAAGCGAAAGTACAGTTGAATGAATGATAATACTTTTGACACATGTAGTTAGTTAAAGGTGTGTAATTTAGATGCTAAAACTGCGGAACAAATTTCATTTATATAAATTATCGCTTTTACGCGAATAAAAAAAGTATGAATCAGCAGATGATCAATCATTTGGCTGGTTTATTAAAAAAATTATATAAATTTACATAATTGATATTAAACGTACACCAATTTTATCTATCTCTGTACATTTTGTTGTTATTCGTGTCTACATGAAGTGAAACAGTTAAATAGAAAAACTTTTGGCGAGTTTATTTCATTCAAAAATCGATAGAAATCAAATTTCATGTAAATAGACGTAAAATTTTATCTTTCTAGTCCATTGCATTTTTTATTTATCTTATTCATAGAAAAATTAACATAATTCCAAAACAAAGGACTTTAGTTCTCAGAGATCTGGATCTGATTCGATCCGATCACCCTGCGAAAAAATTCGAAATTCGGGAATCTTTTAAAATTTCATTAAAATTTCGAGGGAGGTTCTTTGACGATTTTAATACACTCTACAGTTTATCTAAAAAAATTAGTAAAAAAATGAGTAACGTCAAACTATGAGTAATTAAGAATTTACCTCGAAACTAGTGTTTAAATAAATAAAAGAAATGAAATTTCGTTAGCTATATCTTTCATAACATGGTCAAAGTATTTAACCAACAATGAAGTTGCTTTGAACTTAAAAAAACAATCATTGTTGTAACTCATAAAATTAAAAAAAATTGCTAAAACTGAAGGGAAGAATTGTATGAATGTCAAACGGATATCTTTTTTAAAAAGTTGACCCCCCTCCCAGAACTTTAAGCGGATTATACTTAAAATAATGCAAAAAATATCGTAGTAAAATAATAATTTTGGGAAAATATAGCAGAAAATAAAAAAAAATTTCTTTAATTTAAAAACAAACTAATGTTTAGATAAATTTTTATTATATGCAAAATTATTCACCTGATACTTGAACTTTTTTAAAGATATATATATATAAATATAAAATCCTTTTCTTTTTTAAAGATATATATATATATATAAAATTCTTTTAAGTTGCATTTCTTTGAAAAATTAATCTACATCTCTTAACCATTATGTAGGCGTTTTTAACAATTAAATTTGAAAAATAAATAAATAAAACGTCAAAATGATGCACAGTCTTGAATGTCGAGTCACACTCGACATCGGACCGCAGAGGTTAAAGAGCAAACATTCAAATTTCCTCAGAATAGATAAAATCTGTTGAAAAACAACCAATGCTGATACAAATATTGATTACTCCAAGATGTTAAATAAAGGGATATATTACTATAATTCCATACAACTCGTGCATCGTAATATTCTTGGATTCATATTTGCTTAATCTATCTACTTTTGCCAGACAGGAACTCATACTGTATGCATGTCGAACTTATAAGACAAATAAAGTGGATACGATTGAGTCTATTAAATACCGTTAGAAAGTATAAACTGAAACGTAAGTAAATTAGATATTAAAGATAGTGCTGATATCAAAAACAAAATCAGGTATCTGATTTCAGTTCTAGAAGAGATCATAACTTCTTACCTATTATTGAACTGTAATATTATTGATTGTTGTAATGATCTGTTGGTATTCTTGGGATTTGGTCTGAAGGAGCACGGTACATGACACAATTCTGCAGAATATTCGACATTGTGTTTTATATTATCTTCTATTCAAATAAATTGAAGAGCGAGCTATCGTGAGAGACATTGTTACGACTCTTCTAATATTTTTTATCTGTGAAGTAAGCTTGGTTGGCAAGGAAAATAGTTTTACAGATTTAGTGATGGGGGCCATATTTGATGGCCCCTGACTTGGTCTCATTTGGCGATTTTCGGACAAGAAGGACTCAGAATATATGAGAATCTTAGTAATATTTCCATTAGAACTGGATTTCCCTTATTTGCTTCAGAAGCATTTTTTACTCTGTCACCAAAAGTATTAAAGTCCGAGAGGATTCGGCCCAGTTGTGCGCAAGGAGTATTCGAGCCTTGAAAATTTGAAAAGACGAGTACGTGGGAAAAAGCAATAAAGGACTCATCTCCTATTTCCTAAAGCAGTCACAGTTAAGGGACACTAAATAGTTTGAGAACTTGCAAAGAAACACGAAGGGTGTATTTTATTATCTATGATTTTGGTAAGGTATACCGATTAGATTAGGAAGGATTTTTCACAAAAAGGGGAAAAAACTCACCTGTTTACAGGATCTTTTTTATTGATATAAGAATAAAGAGAAACTATTTAAATATTCAAGTAACTTTTGAAGAAAAAGCACATTTTCATGCAAATTTTAGCCTTTATTTACAAAAAAAATAAGATTATTCTAAAGAAAAAAATTGTTAAGATTTTCCATTCTTTGTGTAGAATTACATATGTAACTTATTCTAGAGTGTAATTAAATATCACTTAAGAAATATATTAAAAAATAATTTTTGTGTGTCATATTGAAATCATGGAATTTTTTTCAACAATATTGAGCAATCATAAATTCACTTCTATAGGATTAAATATCAAATCCATAGTTCATTACATTTTGCCTAATATAACGAGCACTCATTGTAAAATTCACTAAAGATACTTTGATTTTTTTTGAGTTATGGTTATTCTCGTACAATAGTATTATGAAAAAACTGGTTTTTCAGAAAATGGATTTGAAGTTTTTAAAGGCTTATTAATAAATACCACTTTCAACAATTTGGTATAGTTTATCGTGCGATAAATAACAAAATAAAGATATCACTGGAAACAAAAACGAATCTTTAAAGGAAAACCCCCCGAAAAAAGTGAATTTTTATCCAAATTTATTCGGTATCATAAATGGAATGTGATCTTTATATTAAGAAGTAATTTCAACCAGAGCAGTCATACTGAGAGAGAAATTAGTTTTCTTTGAATACCTTGTGCTGTTACAATTTTCTGTAAATTATCTAATGGTGTGCACTTTGGCTTTATTTTGTTATTATGCATTAGCTTTTCGTGTAAAATAAAACACCTTTATATGTCACTGAGTTTGACTAATTTTTTTTTCATCAAACGACCTTCGATCTGTATTTTACATTTTCCTTAACAATATCCCCATCGTCTAACAATAGTTCAAACTGCCTGACTCTTTCATTGTCAGATAATGAATAGTTTTCAAAAAGGGAGAATAAAGTAGAAAACCAAACCAAATAAATCCATGTGAAAAGTCTTCTTCCATACATTTTCCTTACAGAGAATTATGTTTCTAGTACAAATGCAGAAGACTTTTAGAGTAGAAGCCATTCATTACTTCTCTAGATTGGAATACTAGGTACTGTATATTCTATTTAAAATGTGGTAAAGCGTTGAAAAGTAGGAAAAATTCTGGCAAGTTGACAAAACATCTTTTTGAAGTTGAAGACAAAAAAATACTCTATAAGGATTTTGAAGTCAGCTAGTTTAATTATTTTAAAAGCTGTCAACCTGACACAAAATATTAAATACTTATTTATTTATTTCATATTAGTGTTCTAGTTTTCTGTGCCACTGTTCTAAAAATGTAAATGCTTTTCATTTTGTTAGTAGTTTTGGTAATACTTAACTTAGAACTGAGAAATTAAAGAATTGAATTTATTGAATATAATGTTCTTATAATTTGATTCCGAAAAGATTTTTTTAAATAAACGTTTAACTGAAAACTTGAGTTTAGAACAGAGAAAAAAAACTTTTTTCTCATTAATGATTTCGTTTCTCGTAGAAATCTATCCATCAAATAAATAAATAAAAACTTTCGAAGTTTGGGTGAATTGCCAATTTTTAGATTCTTAGAGCATGATAACTCTAGAATGAGACATGTTAGACGAATGGAATTTGGTTTCTGACCTTTTATAATTTTCCGTCAAACTTTGTGCAGATTCTTTTTCACTGTGGTGAAAATGTATATATTATGCAATTAAAAATGGCAACTCTGGAACACAGAGGATTAAGTAGACGAAATATGGTCTTCAGTTTTATTAATGGACTTGTAGGCCTGAATTAGATTATGATGTGAATTTGTCAGCAAATTGATATTTAAGATATATAATTGTTTTACGAACTACGAATTATGGTTTACGATTTTGACATAATAGTCGAATGGATGACGATTCTTTACGAAAAACTTTTGCATTATTTAAGAATTTCCGATAAGGAAGCTTCGTACAGTACCAGGATATTTCCATTAAAAATTGGTATTAATCTAGTCACCAAACGAAAATGAAATGAAAATATATATATATATATAAATTTAAAAATATTACGACAATTTTATCACTTTCTCATAAGAAGTTCTATTATGATGTTTATTAAAATATCGTAGAATTTATAAACACAAAACGTCTGTTTGAATATAAAAGTTATCCCAAAATTAACTCAAGATTTGAATTTGCCATCATTCGTGTAATAAAGTATTGGCAATCGTATTACAAAAAAATTTAACAGCTGATAGTTTAGGATTAGTAAAAATGGAACATTACACGATAGAACTACGTGCTAACGCAAGATTTGAATTAAATAGAAAATAAAGTTTTTAAATTATATTTTAATTGAATTGTAAAGTACACGGAATAGAATTATGTATGGAATAACACCTAGGACAAAAAGCTTCCACTGCTTTGCAGGTCCATACATTTTTTTTGTCGAAGTTTCCAATGACCATTTTGCATAAACGGAACTGATTTCTTTGATGTAGCGTTTCGTTTTGATGTTCATTTAGATAGTATGATATTAATAAACAAGAAACAGCCGCTTTACTATAATCTTGATCAAGCGCGAGCAGTCATAAGTGATAAATACACAAATAATACGCATTTATTTTCATAAAATTATTTAGTAAAATGAAGCTTCAACATATATAGAAATACGAGCAGTTTAATAAAAGTGGGATATCATACTATGCATTGATTATTTGCAGTAACATTTTTCGATTATTGCAGTCACTTAAGATATTAAAGGAAGAAATATTTAAGTGGTATTTGCGGTATTTTCATTCAGCGAGAATGTCACAGAAAATTACAGTTGGTCGGCAGATTCCGCTTACCCAACGACTCAAAAGCACTTTCTTTATGGCATTTTATTTCCTTTCTTCAGAGTCGAAACATGAAGATGAAAGAGGGTAGAATAGAATGCAGTCAACAGTAATTTTCTGTGACATTCTCGATGAATGAAAACACCACAAAAGTTTAATATTAAAAATTTTTTACTTACGCATAATTACATTTCTGTACTCCTTTAAGAAAAATATTTGAATAATCTTTAATAGCAATGCACCCTTGTATTAATAAACCAAACTTTCACAAAAAGTTTGATGAATCTTTAAAGAAAGTTCTGTAAAGATAACGCTTCTAAATAATATTACAGATTACATTTCTGACTACTACTAAATCCGTAAATTCACTGGGTTCTTTTGTAGTGAGCGTATGATGTGAACACTATCAGCAGGTATCAGTATGAAACAACAAAAACGTTTATTTGACACGAAGACACTAATACAAAGACGGCAAGGTTTGGTTTGTTTTGTTTGCTTTAGTGGCACAAGAGCCAAAAAAAAGACAATTCTGCGCCATACATTTGTTCAAACAAGAAGACTAAAAGTGCATAAAAATTTAAAAAAAAGCATACAAAAGAACAAACGATGCAAAAATATTCAATTATAAAACTATAAAAAAACCGATGATGGGTGAAACCATATTGATACATTTTTAGCGTAGCGGGTTCGGATTGAATGGACTTTACTTGAGGACAGCTCAAGCAAATTTATTTACAGCTATTTATAGGTATCTACTAGATGACTCGAGAAAGAAAAACTTCAGATAAACGTAATCCAGCCGTCAACAGTAACTAACAGCGTAACTACAAGCCTTGAAAGATATAAGGTATTGGGATTTATAGCTACAATGGCTTTTTATCCCCGCACTACTACAAGCCTTACGCACAATAAAAACAGACCGCAAAACAGCTATCGTATAGCACAGTAAACAGTAAGTCACTGTGAGCTCAGTAATTCAACTTTAACAGCAAACGTAAACACAGATCACAAATAACAAGTGAGAAAAGTATTCCGCTAGCCCAGAGAGACACTTCTCTTCCGTGAGGAAACTCGCGACTAACTAACTTCCAAGTTACGGCAACCCGTCCCTGATACAGCCGACTGAATGCGCCCAAAAGCACGTGAAGCTACGCGTCGCTTCATGGAAGATCCGGCGGCTACCAGACTATTCCTTTCGCCAAACCAACCCAGCTGGCGCCAAGCTCTTTGACAGTGGTCGCCAACACCTTCTCCTTCGGTGTGCTTTCACGGCGTTCGCCCGCTTGTAACAATATAAAACAAGTTAGTTTCAAACAAGGTGATAAATTCCAATTGCTTTAAAAAACTTAAAAATTTCTTGGGGTGGACTTTTCCCCAACAGAGTTTGCATATCCAAGGATGAAGAGTTAAAAAGTTGTAAGCGGTGGAGATGAAAATTAGGACATTCAATAAAAATATGACTAATCGTTAAAACAATCTGACATTTTGAGCACAAAGGTGTGCGATTGCCGAATAAAAAATATTCTTGTGTTAATAGAGTGTGTCCAATTCGGAGTCGAGTCAATTTGACATCGAGTTCTCGCACTGAATGACAAGGGCAAACTGTAACGTAGGGTTTTATAAAATGGAATTTGTTGCTAGCCTGATGATCCCATGATTCCTGCCACTGAGTATACAAATGATGTGCAAATGAATTCCTAGCATCGCAATATGGTGCTCCTATCGTCAAAGGTAAAGTTGGTGTTCTTGCAGCGTTGTCCGCCTGCTCATTTCCTACGATTCCAACATGACTCGGAATTCAGCAAAAAAGGACGTCAAGGTCTCTATTTTTTAGGTTTCTTAAAAAGTCCAGGATTTATAATGCAACCGGGTGGATGCGAGTATGAAAATGGGAAAGTTTTTTAAAAACTCATACTGTCAGTATAAATGCAGAATTTGCGTTCAGAGCAAAGGGATATTTTTTGTAGGGCATAGAGTATTGCAATCATTTCGGCAGGAAAAAAACGAAAAAGATATGTGCAAGTTGAAAGTTAGAATTTGTGCACCAAAAACGATACCACAACCAACATGATCATTTGATTTAGAACCATCTGTGAAAATCGGCAAATACTTAATAAACTGACAGCGATGAGAGCTAAAAAGTTTTTGAAAGATAACAGGGGTTGTTGCCGACTTATCAAACCCATAGAATGGGTTTAAAAACGAGAAGTGATGAATATCCAGAGGAGGGAATAAAAATGAATAAAATATTTGAATATTCACATCACAGAATTCTGACTCATCAAGGAGTAATTTAACTCTCTCACGAATAGGGAGAATGTGAGAGGGTCGAGCCGTGTAAAATCTTTGAAGGCGGGCAGGAAGCATCAAGGAGTGCATCGGATGTTTCGGTGCAGATAAAGCTCGGAGGTAGTATAGAGCAGACATTTTTTGCCACCGAAATTTAATGGTAGCTGATGACAGAAAACATAGAGACTCTGTACTGGTGAGGTCCGAAATGCCCCTGAGCAAATTCTTAAGGCAGAGTGGTGTATAGTATCCAATCTGTGTAAAAAGGAAAATCTTGCAGAACCATACACACATAGTCAATGCGTGATAGAATAATCGCTTCGCAAATACGAAGCAAAGAAGTACGATCCGATACCCATGAAGTTCTTGAGAGAACTTTAGAATATTCAATGACCTGTCACACTTCATCCGCAGATATAATACATGCGGAAGGAAAGTGAGCTTACGATGAAATATTATCCCTAAAAATTTAATCTCATTCACAACTGGAATCACGACATTTCGAATATGGATTTTAGGATCCAAATGAATTCCTCGCTTTCTACAAAAATGAACACATTTACTTTTTTCAGGAGAAATCGTGTGTCCATTAAGATCACACCAGTCAGTTAGCTTATTAACTGCAATTTGCAGTTGACGCTCAACGGAGCGCATATTGCTGTCTTGACAGTAAATCTGAAGATCATCCACATATAAAGTACTTTGAACAGATGAAGGTAAAACGTTAATAATTTGACTAAAATGAAGGATAAAAAGTGTTACACTGAGGATGTTCCCTTGAGGAACCCCCTCAGCTTGAATAAAAGAATTGGAACAAAAGTTTTCAATTCGGACACGAAATGATCGTAAAGATAAAAAATACTTTAAGAAAATATGCAAATTTCCCTTAAATCTAAAATTTAAAAGAATGCCAAAGCGCCAAGTGCGATCGTAGGCTTTTTCTACGTTAAAAAAGATAGCCACAAGATGGTTTCGACGCACAAATGCGTTGCGTATTTAGGTTTCGAAGGGGACAATATTATCATAAGCTGAACGTCCTCTACGAAAATCACTCTGCAACTGCGTAATACATGCCTTCCTTTCCAATTCGAAAAGAAACCTATCATTGACCATGCGCTCCAATATCTTGCATAAGTAATTTGTGAGTGCATTGGGTCTGTAGTTTCGAGGACTAGATGAATCTTTACCAGATTTGAGGACTGGAATGACAATACCTTCATGTCATTCAGTGGTCGTAATACGATTAAATAATAATAGTAGATTGGAAAGAGAATGTGTGTTCAAGTGGCGAAGCATGTTATATGTGATACCATCCGGATCGGGACTGGTATCATGTACTTTTGACAAAGCTGAAAGCAGTTCATACATTTTAAATTCAGAATTATATGGAAGGAATCTTCTGGTAGCAAACAGCAAAATCTTTTGTTCTGCGCGATTCTTTACGGTCACGAAAGTAGGCTTGTATGTATCAGTGGCAGAAACCAATGCAAATGTTCTACTGATAGAATTGGCAACTTCTGAGAGAGAGGAAACCGTAATATTTCCCAGTTTCAACAGAGGAAATGAAAAATCATTATAAATCCCATTCACTACTTTTACTTTCTTCCAAAATAATTTGCTGGAGGTAGAGGATGTAATTGAAGATACGAAGCGAGCCCAAGATTCCCTCTGGCTTCTCCGGCGAATGCGGCTGGTATTGACTTTTGCGCACTTAAAAGCAATCAAGTTTTCTGTAGATGGGTAGCGACGAAAATTGTTCCAACGTTTCTTTTGTTCCCGATAATTGTCACGGCAAGCTTCATTCCACCACAGCTTTCAAAATTTTCGTTTTCGTGGGGAGCACTTTGGGATAGCGTTATTAGCGGCATATATAATACAATCAAGGGCATTTTGCGTTGTTTCCGTTATGTCGCTACTGTTGACCATCGTCTCAGTAATTTCTGCTAGTTGCGTGAAAGTAGTCCAGTCTGCTTGCTGGAATAGAAAACGCAGTGGACAAGACATCGTACTGCCGCTATCAGCATGAGAGACTATTAAAGGAAAGTGATCGCTGTTATGAAGATCACTTCCAATTTTGAAATTCAGCAATGGTAACATTTCAGGAAAACAGATGGCCAGATCAATACTGTGGAAGGTCCGCGTGTGTTCATGGAAGTACGTTTTTTCCTTGTTATTAAGCAGACAGTGACAGTTATTAGTATTAAATTGTTCGATCTGTCGCCCACAATAATTTGTACTGACTGAACCCCATAAAATACTATGTTCATTGAAGTCACCGAGTAATAAAAATGGTGAAGGAAGCTGGTCGATAAGGTCATTAAGTTGTTCTTGATTAATTGTAACAAGTGGTGGCAAAAAAATACAGTAAACTGTAACAAGTGTTCTAATATGTATTTGAACAGCCACAGCCAGCAAGGTAGTATGTAAATTAAGAGGTGTATTGGGAATGAGATTAGAAGTTAAAATACAAACGCCACCAGATTTATTTGATTCTGCATCATTGCGGACAATATTATAACCACGTATTTTAAAACAAATGTTAGGATGTAAAAACGTTTCCTGAAGTGCCAAACAGGAAGAATGAAACTGATTAATGACGCACTTAATGTCAACAGTTTTTGACCTTAGACCACGACAGTTTAAAGAAACGAAAGAATCAATTAAGAATTTGGTTTAGAGAATTTATTGTTTTCAGCAGGATCTTGAGATTTCATCATCATCATCTTCCTCAGATGGATGCAGAGATAGAAGTTTGGGATTCCTAGAAGTACTATTAAAAATGGGCGACAAGTCTTTATTCACTACGCCTTGACTTGCAAGTCCAAGAGTGGCAGAATTTTTTACATTCCACTTTTTCAATTTTGTGATTAATTGTGTCGGTGAAAGACCACGTTTGGAAAGTTTTAATTTGAGTGAATTTTGCGATTTGGATTTCTACGATTTAGTTTTCTCAGGAACATTGATTGCCGATGTTTCAGCATCAGAATCAGAAGATTTTTCTCTTAAATTTACTTGAGGGAAATTTTGAGTACAGTTTTTGCAAGAACAATTTTTACTGTAGGCCTTCTGCACGACCGATGCGTAACTTACACTAGGTTTTGGAGTTTGAGATAAGACTTTTCGTTTCGCCTCTGGATAAGGAATTTGCTTCTTAATTTTAACGGTGAAAATTTCTTTTTCTATTTTCCAACGAGGACATTTTCGAGAAAAGGAAGTGTGTTTACCGTTGCAGTTTACGCACTTCTCTTGTGCGTCACACTGCTGGCTCTCATGGCCTTTCTCTGGACAACGGGCACAAGTTAGTTACTCTCGGCAGGCAGTTTTAACATGTCCAAAAACGTGGACATTGGTAGCAGTGGGGGGGGGGTGGAATGTAAGGATATACGGCTAATTTTATATAACCCACTTTAACAGATTCTGGTAATTTAGGGTTTTGAAATGTTAGAATAAGATGTTTTGTTGGGAGGAGTTGTTCATCTCGCCTTGTTGAAATACGGCGGACATGCCTCACTCCTTCAACCTTTTTTTTAGTAATTTCTTCTATTTTAGTATTGAAAAGCTCTCCGCAAGTTATAACAACTTCCGAAGTGTTTAAAGAGGCATGTGCAGAAACCCTGACGGGAATTGCATTAATGCTTTTAGTTTAATGATCTGCTTTGTTTGATCTCGAGAAGAAACCCCAGCGAGTATGTCACCAGATCTATGTTTCCGGATTGAAGACAATTCATCGATAGTGCTTTTGATGGCCTTTTCGACAAGGAAAGGTGAAACCGAATGAAATGTTCCATTTTGTTCCCTATTTTTTTTATAATAAAAAAAATAAAAATATTTTTCTTTAACGTGTTTGTGATAAATGTTTTTTGAATCCATTTGTTACCCACTGAAAGAATAAGTTTTTTACTATATTGATGGGGATTCGGGCCCAACGGCACCACGGAGTCCAAGGGAAGGCAGCCACTGGCTCTGGCCATTCCCAGCCTCGGCGCTTACCTCAGAGCTAGCCAGTACCGATATGCTCAGAATGACCCACGCGGACAGTAACCACCCTTAATGCCAAGCCCAAGGAGTAACCCTTTCACTTGATCCCTAGCAAACTAACAACTCGAGTTACCAGCCGACTGATATACCGGGGACCACAGTGCACCACCCGTCTAAAAGGTCAACACGCTCGGACAACACGAGGTTTTTTTGGCTGTCCATGAGAAGCAAGATGCGAACAGAGCGGCGACAGCTTCTCATGGAGAGCTCTCTCGCTTGTCGTCGAGGGATGAAAGGATCAAGTAGACAGCAGAAGGTGTAGAAGAGGATAAACATAAATGGAAGAAAGATCCCTGGGAACCTCGGGATTGGGACACCCATACCCACCTACAGTGGGTGAGCCCTTGAGAGGTACAAAGACGGCAAATACACAGTTGAAACAAATGCAGGACAGCATACTACAACAGCAGCCCAAAGTCATTATCGCTCTCAGCACACAAAGCAGCTAGATAGAATCTAGCAGGAGAGGGGATCCTCGGAGCTTCGCCCTATGGTCTCACCAAACGGCTGAAATTTTCCACCGTCTCTTCGATTAGCTATATCTAACTGTCAACCTACTACCACACAACTGGCTACTCCACACAAAGCTTGATGGCTCTTCTACAATAGACAGCAGGATTCAATACACAACTCAGCTCACCAACAGTTTGGGTTCTACACAACGTTGGCAATTCGCCATTGCTTCGCTATCCTCTCGAAGACTCGATACTTGTATGCAACTTCAACTAAGATTCACTGTATCTTAAGACTGCCATCCTTTTATAGTTTCCAAGAGGCAGGTCGAGACCCTTCTGCGCCAATCAGGCGTGTCTCAGTTCCTATTGGACGGATCGTTAAAATTCCCGAAGTTTCTAGCATCATCTACTTTGTCACCAAACTCTGAGAACACTAACGCGGCTCTCATAAGGCTGATTGTAAATAGGTCATTCCGGTGATAGAACTAACCGTACTGGGAGGCAACTTTAAATGTTTGTAACAATAACGTTTACAAAATATTTTCAAAAAAAAAAGTATTTAAGTCTAAAGCGTCGAGATCCGTCAAAATCTCGAGTTCCAAGTTTTTAACGACTACTATATTTTCTTTATACGGCGTATATGAGAAAGTAAGAATTTATTTAATATAGTTCAAATTGAATAAATATATTAGTGTTATTAAAAGACAAAGCAATTGATAATTAAAAAGTTTTATATTAATGCTTAATAAGTGAATACTATGATCCAATTATTTTTTATTAACTGCTAATTTTTGCTTGGGGTAGTGATTGATGAAATTCTTTTAAGAAATTATTAATGGAGGTAAAAAGCATAGTCTTCATATCAATTCCATAAAGTATCATCTTCCCCTTTCTTTATGTCTAATCTCCTTTGCAAAAGCAGACAATTCCAGTGCTTTTTGAGCTGCTGTTGCCCAAATACCTTCGAAACTTCACAGACGTTTATCTTCGTCCTCGTATATTGTGCTCATGCTTGTTGTAGATCGAAACTAATTCTCATGTAAATGATGGATTGGATTGTGAGGTTTAATAGCTAAAGAGCGGAATTTGACTACATTGCATATAGTATAAATGATGGAAGACCGTGGTGGCTTGATCCTGAGTTCCCGGTGGTACGACTGAATAGTTGCATGATTGAAACCGGGTTATATGATAGATCCAATGCGTATTCGGACCTCATATAAATATCGTGGAATATATTTCTTCTCTGTAGTATGGTGAAGAAGTTTTAAATCAAGTTTAGATCTCCAAACTTTCCACACCACACTAGTGGGAGGACGTTCGGCCTTGAAGTATTTAGCGTGCACTAGTTCCGCTTACACAACGACAACGGTTCTTCGGTGGAATCGGGTGTCGAACAAGAAACCCTTCGACACCAAAGCCGAGATCTTATCACCAGGCCACCGCCGCCCAATTGAAGAACTCTAACATAGGTGCCATTCTCGAGGTTCCTAATTACGAGGACCGTTTCAAAATAGTACTCAAGTTACTTTGAAAAGGCTGTAAATATGATTAATAGAACTTGTAACGAACGTGCCATTTTGCATATCAAAAATGTCGATTTTAGTAGAAAACGATAACTTTCTTTTCCCCCCAACATTTTCATCTTTTTTTATCTTTTCCCCTCGGAGGTCATATCGAATTTCTGAATTGAAACGAAATTCTATGGCAGCGCACCGTCGTTCTGTAACGCACAAAAATGACATTCTATCGTTGTATTAATAAAATGGAAATTAAGACGCACTTGTGTAAAATAGTGTTTTGTAATCAGAGTCGAAATGGTTTTAATGTACTTCAATTATGCACATGCATTCGTTATGAAGATATCAGTATATGGATTTTTTAATAAGCTATTGTTATATTACAGAACAAATGGGGGGGAAGAGAAAAGAGTATCGTGGAAATGAAAAAAACTTGATTCATAGAAGGGGGCAAAATTTGAATGAGGAGATTAAGTATTTTTAATAGAAATAAAAGTTTTTCTATAAGAAAATAGCTGTCATCCGAAGAATACCAACATTATGAAATCTTATAACACATAAGAGCAATCATACATATACAATACTTTATTTATTCATGTGAGAATGAAAAATTAAATTTTTATTGGTATACCGAAATAGAGATAAGAAAGTTTTCAGATGGGGTATCCGGTTAAAACGCTGAGGAAATAGTGGATATTGTTTGCATTGAAAGGTAAAAGCTTAAAGATGAAACCTCACCAATTTTTTGTCCTTTTCAGAGGTTCTATACCCCCAAAACTCTTTGACAAACTTAAAAAAAAAGCATATTCAAGTTTTTGGAATACAGGTATTTGCATACAAGTTTGAAAAAATCATTTAAGGCAATTCTGCAATTAATAAAAGTGTGATCTTTCAATTTTCAGCTCGAAATGCAGGAATTTTGAAAATGAAGTTTTTGAAAATTTGAAACTAATAGTATCGATAGTGAGATAGGAAACGACAGTAATTCCATTTCAGCCACTCACTTTTTGCAATTTATTTTGCATTTAAATGTCTAAGTCATCTAAATTTTGCTGTAAAATAAAGCAAAAGACTTTAGTAAAAATAATGTATTGCTTGCTTTAAAAAAAAGTTTTGATAGCTTCATTTTGAATAGTTTTTGGAAAGAAAATGCTTTTCAATGTTTTAACAATGTCTATTGTGTCATTTTGATAAAATTGTAAACATAAGAATTAACAGAGCGATGCGTTTTTTGAAATTATGAATGCCAAAAAGTGTAAATTGCTTGCATCACACGTTCTAATGCAAAAACGGTATCTAATTTGTCACGTTTTTTCAATGAAATCAAGACAAAATAGAATTCTTTTTCTTTTCCAAATTTAAATTTTGCAACACAATTTTACCATTTGAAAATGTAGAACAATTTTATAGAACAGATTTTTTTAAAATAATTCATTCCTAGGTATTCCTTCTCCTTTTTGATGGGAGGAGGATATTTATACACATTTTTGACAGCCTTGTTTTTATTCAGGAGTTGAATTTTCAAAAAATGCAAACAGCGATCTTAAACTTGTATTAGTAATTTCCTTTTATACAACACATACTTAAGCAAAGATTTTTTAAAAAAAAATATTTCACATTAAGATTTTTTTTAAAATTAATTCCCACTTTACTTATGATCCCATTAATTTATAATTACATTTTATAGGACTTTAAAATACAAAATTCATGTTTAAAAACTATTATATACTATTTTTCTCAAGGTTTAATCCTCTATAAAATTCACAAATTTTATATAATCCTATAACTGATAACATTCTGGGGTTAGTTTTTGACATATTGTTCAACAGCTTAAAGCAATAAATTGATTTACAAATTATTCTCCAGAGAAAAATCCCGATGGAATTATTTAAATTGCCAAAGTTTAAAAATAATTTAATTCCTAATTTTTTAATAACTTTTTAATGACACCAAATATGATTAATGATATAATTTTTATAATGTTAATATATAAGAAGCTTTTATCTTTTTTATTTGTGTATTTTAGGTAGTCATTGTGAAAAGAATATCTTTTTACAAGAAATTTTCATGAATATTTTTGTGTTTAAAATTTTAATTCTTAAATTTTTGTGTATTTTAAAATATTTTCTAAGGAATCTTTTACATTAAAAATAAAGGTGCATATGAAAAGTGGATTTTAAGTAAAAGAATTTAATAAAATTAATCTTTCAGCATTTATTGCTTACTTATACCAGGATCATTGTGATTTTGAATCATCAGGCACTTACTCCTAATATTTTTAACTATTTATATAGAAATAAAATATTGTCAAAGTACATGAATACTTTTTCATGCAAATATGCTTTATTTAAAACACAAATGTAATTTTTAATTTTGAAAAAATGAATTTAAATTCCATTTTTCCCCCATACCTTTTTTGTATTCATTTCTTTTTCTCCAATTTCCTTCATATAATACTTATTATTTTAAAAGTAAGTAAGTTATTTCTGTAAAAAAAATATTGAAAGAATGAAAAAAAAAAACCATGCGTTTAAAATATAATTTACAATAAAAAAAATTTGGGAAAAAGAAGAAGAAGGGGGGAAAAAACCCTTAAAAATTAACTTTATAACTTTTGTCCTTCATTTTTATATCCTTACTCAAAATCCACTTTTATCATTTTTCTTGGAAGATAAAATGAATTTTTAAAATAAATTTCAAGGTAAACTGTTCACATTTTAAGAAAATGCATTTTATACTAGGATTTACATATATTTTTCTTGAGCAGAAAAAAAGACTATTGATTAAATTTCCTAGAGTATTCAGAACCATCTTTTTGTTTAGATTCGGTATAACGATCATTTTCCCAATATGTGATGAATCTGGGCTATCATTTTTTTAGTATAGGAGAACGAATTGCAGGAAAATCTCTACTGTTCACATTTGTATATAGTCTAAGAAAGGTATTAAAAGAACCTGAAACATTAGCACATCCATTTTAATAATAATGTATTGGTAAGAGATAGTGCATGCATTGTTCATTCCTTTTCTTCTAGCTATCCAATAAAGGCATAAAAAGTAATAAGGGTAAACTTTTATAAATTCCCAGAGTTTATAAACAAAATCCATGGAAAGGGGTAATGTGCAAGACAGAAGAAGAAAAGTTTATGTTACAATATTAGCATAATGTGGATTTCAACAGTTGTTTTATATCTAATAACTTTTACAATAAACATTTTTAACGTTTAAGAATTTCAAATTTGCTGCCAGAAACCGAATTATAAGCAAGGTTTCAATGAGTATTTGGGTCAAATAATAAAACAGTTCAAGATTCATAGCATAAAGCACAAGACTAATTTTGTTTTGGGAAACTTTGGGTACATTAGCTAATTGAGAATAAAAGTAGATAAACGAATAAAATTAATTCCTATAACAAAATGTGTGGGCATAAATCTGCAAACTATATTAATTCTGGAACAAATGTATCAGAAAATTTAGCCTAAAAAATGAATAAAAATTCAATTTTAACCCATCATAATTTGGTTTTTTCCATACTATTAAGAATTTTAGTGCTGTATCATATTCACATAGTATAGCATAATCTATACACAATGTGCGTATTCTAATATTTTTCTAAGCTGTTAAAGACAAGTATTGTTGACAAGATGAACTCTAGTAAGAAAAATGGTTTACATTATTTAAAGAATCACATTTTGTTCCAAACAATAAATATATCGTTAAAAATAATTGTAAAGTTTAAATTATCATAAAGTCATCCAAACCCAGTAGTTCATTCAGCAACATATTCTTGATACATTTTAAATAAAATTTTCAAAATTCCACTTAGTTGCTACAGTAATTGATCACACAATAAAACTTTGAACAGAATTAAATTTAGAGGATTGCAGATAATTATAATGGCTGCCTCAAAGAAGACCATATAATCAACAAACAATTTCTTGAGGAGGCATTGACAATTGGCCTCCTCAAGAAATTATTGGTTAATAATATAGGCACTGAAAGTTTCATATCTCCATCAGTTTTAATCATTGTGGGATGTTTTGTTTTTTTTTTTAAATTTTTTATGTAAGATTTTAAATTGCAAACAATTTGCTACATATGATTAATAGAAAGAAAAGTGATATTTCTTTCTTTTATTTTTTACAATAGATATTTTGACTAAAACAATGGAGCATATTTAGCACCTTGATAACTGAATTTTAAACATTTTTAAAAAATTAAAATTAGAAAGTTAACGATTCATTAACATATAACAACAGAAATCGTTTCTCACTATAGTTGATTTTTGTTAGTTCTCTCACTCCCAATTTTATCTGTAAGCCAACAGTTGAATTACTCTCTTCTTTTTGTATCAGTATTTTACCAGGCACGAGATTAGTAATTTTTGAGATTCCATTTTCCTTTCTCTATTACAGCTATTAGTTAACAGTTACTAAACATTTTTTTAAATCAATTTTTCTTAATACAAATTATAGGATAAATATAATTTTACTGTGCCAGTTTATCAGCTAAGTTGCTCACTGATAACTCAAGCATTAATAAATAAATAAATAATCATGTGATTTGAAAAGAATTTTATTGTTATTATTTTTTACTGAGAAAATACTTTTAACATTTGTATTATTGCAGTCACATTTCGTGGATATTCACCATATTCAAATCCAATTATTAAAAGAGCAGGATGAATAAATGCCACAAATTTTAAAAAGTAAAGAAAGGTATTTTTTTTCTTTCAGACAGTAAAACATGTATGAATCAGAAATGTAAAATCTAATGATGGTACATTTACACACCAGAAACAGCCAACTTGCAGATCTAAGGCTTCCATTTTAGTGAGTAATTAAATGTGGTCATTTATAAAATGAGTACAGTGAAGCTGAGTTATATAAAAATTGACAACTATCTTTCTTACTTGCACACATAGACAGAAAATAAGACAACAGTAGAAGTGCAATAAATATGAGCAAATATATACAGATGATAATGTGATTTTTAAATGAAAAATTACTAGTGAATTTGTGAAAAGAATACATTTTAAATTAATAAAATTTACAGTTATGATATAAATACTAAAACATTTCAAACATCAAAATGACTTCAAGACTGAAAGCAATACTTTGAAAGTTTGTAGTGTATTTTCTAATATAAGAAATAAATGCAATATTGAATTATCTCTTTTTAACAGATCAGAATATAATAGACAAATTGTTATAAACTTTTACTATTTTAAAAAAGGGGAAGAGTGGTTGGTAGGAACTACAAATACGAAATATCATAAAATTATAATTTAGGAAAATGAATCAATTTGCTGTTTGAGAAGAAAGCCCTTTATCAAATAAATGAAATGTACTAGAAATAAAAATGTCTTATTAAGTCATCAAAAAATCAAAAAAAAAAAAATGTTTAGTTGAAATTTTTTCAAACTTATTCTACTTACCATCTGACTAGTTATTTCAGTTTAACAAATATTTCAAACAGTTGGGTTAAATATGACATAGTAAAAATGTATGGATTAGATACAGCTAAGAGATTTCAAATTGGATGAAATAAAACTATATATTTTGCCTAAAGAATATTTTAATCATCAAGATCTAAGAACAATATTTTGGGAGAGTTACAAATTCTGATACATAATTCTCATTATTCAAATTTTAGTTATGAATTAAAAATTAATAAATGAAAAATATTATTTTCAATAAAATTCTTAATATATCTTAAATTTAAACAATTAAAATGAATTTCAAAAAATCTTGTAGCACTTAACTGTTAAATCAATCTGAAAAAAAAAAAAAAATCTTTTCAAAGAGAATTAATATGCTTTCAGGCTTGAATAAAAATTTAATTTTATGGTGAAATTAATAATTTATGTTTTCATCTATGATTTCTTTCTTATCAAATGTATAACATTTCAATAATGTATAACAATTAAATTTATAGGTAACAAACTAAACAAATAAAAACTATTTTCAGGACTGAAATAAATGATTTTGATTACTTATTATTTTCAACTAAATTAAAAATTATTTTTATGGAAAAGTATTAATTTTTAAACAAATAGAACAGAAACAAAGTTCAGTATTCCAATAAATAAGTTACCGAAAAAAAAGAAAGAAAAAAGAAAGAAACATTTGTGCATTACTACATAAATCAAAATTAAAAAGTACAATTACCAATATTGCATTTCTGGATAAAAATGCAAAGTAATTCTTTCTTGGGAACAAACTTTTTTAAGTATTTAAGTTAGTGAGATATTCTAAATGTAAATTACAGAATAGTGAGAAACTTACTTACAAAACATTTATTGTTTTTGATTATTCTAACTAATCTATAGTAACAAATATCAGTTGTAAGGTAAAAGATACATATTCTATTGTACTAACTAAACATTTGTGGAAGATTAGGATTAAAAAAATTAACAAATAGTGTACAATTTAAAACAAAAGCTTAGGATCACATCAAACAATTACAACTTATAATTATTATAACATTAAAAACAAATACAGTACGGATATTTTATGGCCAAGATTTGAAATGTACACAAAGAATGTAATCCAAAATAAATAGTTACTAGTATTAAAAAAAAAAAAAACTCTGAACTTTCTGTTCTTTCAAATATATAAAAAGGGAAGGTTTCAATTTCTAGATTATTCAGATGATATCCAAAATATTTGGATAGATCTATTTCAAACAAAAGACATTGTTGAGTAAAGGAAGATGATCTTACATATCACAAGGAAAGAAAATATTAAAGATAAAGCTCTCCAAATCTGGTCCTAAAATATTCTAACCAAGGAAAAGTAAAACATAAAGTGACGTATGAAAAGCGTCTGAATAAATGATTGAGCAAAATAAAATAAAGCAGTTCAAAAATTTCTCATTTTAAAGACTGTAAAAAGTTAGATAGATCATACTCATTTTCATACTGTGATGTGTCCCACAGTTCAGGCAAGTTATCTAAGACTGATCGTAGATTTTTTGCTTTTAAATCATTAGAGCTATCTTCTTTGCTTGAATTTGGAGTAATTTTTTCACCTTTATTGTCCAAAGAGAACAAATCTAAAAGCTGATCTGTACCCATATTTTGAAGATTTGTATTTTCTTGATTTATCACAGAGTTGGCAACAGAAAGCTTGAATTTTTGCAGTCTGGAAAAGAATATCAATTGTAATGCTTAATTTTCAGATAATGTTTTACATTTGCTCTTAAAATTTCTATATCTATAAAGCTATTCAATGGTTATAATGCCAATTAATTAAAAGAATCATGAAGCAGCTTCAAATTATCATTTTAAAATTGATCATCCACATTTTTCAAATTATCTTTTGAAACAAATCATAAGTATTTAATACTTTTCAATAATTGCAATTAAATTTTTTTTCAGGTGATATGCAAAAATTTAAATTCTAAAATGATAAAAATGTTCTTGGTGCACATATTTATTTGGACTATATACACTGGAAACTATAAATTCAATTCATTATTTTGAAATATACAACATAAGTTACATAAGTTATTTGATGAGCTAAGTTATTCTACTTACAGCTTTATATTCTTTAGAAAATTTTGGAAAGTTACATCCAGAAAAATAATAAGATCTCTATTAATTAGGCTTAAAATAACTAATCAAAATCATGCAAAAAATATTATATATAGGAACAATCAATCAAAACTGAATTAATTCAAAATAATATTATAATAAGGATATAATTTCAGGTACTGCACTAACCCCATAATTTTTTCTTCAAGTGTTCCTCTAGTAATTAGCCGATACACATTGACCACTTTCTTCTGACCAATTCTATGAGCACGGTCCATAGCCTAAGAACAAATAAATTTCTTAGTAGTAAAAATGCACACACACACACACAAAAAGTACTAATTTAATTTATAAATTAATGAAGCATAGCATAAAGGAAACAAAGAATACTATTTCTATGACAAACTATTTCAAAAAAACATTTCCATATCTTTTTATTATGCAAATATAAAATAACAGATAGGGAAAGGAGCATAACCTTTCGATTATAAATGGAAGGGGGTAAATAGCAGAAATCTATGAAGGTACAGATTTTAAATAAAAATTAGGAAACTACAGACAACTTCAGCTTACAAGATAGGACTGTAATTCATAACAATCAATCTAGCTAACACATACAAAAAACTGAAACACGATAGAGGAGTTAAGCCATATAAAAGGCAATCAGAATATCCAAGAGATTAGATGCAAATATGAAGTGTAAGCAGAGGGTATGAAATCATAATGAATTACTAGTATTACAATTGCATTACCATATATGCAAAAGAAAAAATACAACAATACAGCAATTATAATATCTGAAGGAAAAAGGCTAAAAATAAAAGAATAGTGAAGGATTTTTTAAAATTAACAACAAAAAAAATCGATGATAACCCATCCATACACATTTATTCTTCTAGTAGTAACAAACTTTAGAATCAAATTCATTTTCACAGATTCATTTTCTCAACAATAATATTTTAACTGAACTCATCATCATGTTTAAAAACAATTACTTTCAGCATGAAATAAATATATAAATACATAAATAAATAAGCAAAAATAAATAAATAAAAAGTAAAATATTTTTAATCAAATGGTTTGAGTAAGAGAAAGCCACAACGATAACTACATTCTAAGATTTGCAAATTTGAACAACTATAAAGTTTCAACAAATTTTATAATCTCAGAAAAGTTTTACTGTTAAAAATAATAACTATCCACCAATTCCCTTATGATAAATAATTTTACAATGGGCAGAATTTTTCTTTCCTTTAACTTTCAACACTATAAAAAATAATTATTAACAGAAGATAATCAAGATAGGAAGAAAGATAAGTTAATTCTGAAGAATATGAAAAAATCTTTAAAAACATTTTTTATAAATATTTAAAATCCACACATTATCATCCATTTTAAGACATACCAAGACCAAGATTTTATATATGTTCAATAATCTTTTAATAAAACTCTTAATTTGGAGAAAGATAAAATTAAAACAAAAAATTTACCTGCAAATCCTTCATAGGATTCCAATCATGTTCCACAAATATAACTGTGTCAGCCCCAGTTAAATTTAAACCTAACCCTCCAACTTGAGTTGTAAGAAGTAGAGCATCAATGGATGGGTCATTATTAAACTTGTGGACAACTGAATGTCGTTGTCCAGGAGGTATGCTTCCATCTAAGCGAAGGTAACTTACACTGGGCATGAGAGTTCTATAAAAGTAAAAAGTATTAAATTGCTTTATTTATTTAACAATAGCAATGTAAAGGCATATGTTTCTTGAAAAAATATAGTAGTAATAAGAAGTGATTGATATTTTATATGAAATAATTTGTGATATAATTATGATACATCTCAATCAGGTATTTTTCAAATAATTTGATCAATGATGTAAAAAGCTTTTTTTTTTGTTACGCAATATCTTATTATTTTATTACATTGCTTAGTCTGGACTCAAACCTAATTGGGATTCTGTGAAGACATTTAAAACAAAAAGCATTTGAAAAATGATACCAGGTATTTTTCAGTAACAGTGCAAGTATTGTAAGAATTGTTTAAAGGTTATGTAAAACCTAACATTTTTGATGGAGAACCATATATTTGAAGAAATTAAAAGGTAATACAAATATGATTAAATACTATCAAAGTGATTTCCAACCATAAATATATTTCATAAAACAAATATTGTCTATAGTTATAGAACTTCCACTTTTTAAAAACAAATCCAGCATTTGTAGTTATTCTAATTCTTTGTTTCATTAAAGAAGTGAAATAAAGTATTTCGAACAATTTTTGCAACAATGATTCCTCTTTAAAACAAACCACTACATGGATAGTAGAGAGAAAAATCTACATTAAGATAAAATGCAAAAATCTTCCCATTAGAGCACGGAAAAAAATTAACAAATATATAGAGACAATTTTACATAAAAACAAAGATATATTGAATGCACAACAGTAATTAAAACAGATTTACAGATTAAGAAATCTACTTAAAATCTGAATAAATGCCTAATTTAAATCATGGGCCATATGATTATAATATTAACTAAATGAACATTTAAAAAATTAAAACATACTTGAACAAATCATGCTCTAAAATGTCAAGCATGCCTTTGAGTTGGCAGAAGATTAAAGCTCTGTGTTGATTTACAACTGGAGTAGGTTCAGTAGATTCTGTAATTGGATTTGATATGCCAATACCACAGTCTTGGAGCAGTTGTCTAATTAAAATATATATATCAATTTTTAAAAAATTGTGATAGATAAACAAATATTTTGAAACATATAAAATACTATTTAAGTATCAAATAAATACATGCTTTATACTAAATATATAATAAAAGCACAAAATAGAGAAACTACCTTGAATTTTTTAAAAATACAACTAAAATGTATTTGAACTAAATGATATAAATATTCTAATATTTGAAGCATACATTTGTACTACTTCATAAAAATAACTAATAGAGAAATTATCATTCATTCCATCATTCATTTGAAATATTTCTCTTTTATTAGTTAAATGTTTAGGGTACAATATTATAAAATTCAATGAATTAATCAATGCTTAATTTAACCAATCAAGAAAAAAACAGAAAATTTATATTCTAAATGTTCAATAAAAATATGCAAAATTAAATAATAATAATAGTACAATATGCAAAAGAAATAATAATCAGGGAAGATAAAAGACTACTAATAACTTTTTTTACAATATAAAACTAAAGGATAG
This sequence comes from Argiope argentata, assembly GCA_026289955.1. Taxonomy (NCBI): domain Eukaryota; kingdom Metazoa; phylum Arthropoda; class Arachnida; order Araneae; family Araneidae; genus Argiope; species Argiope argentata. The sequence goes on along the minus strand of JAOUZG010016999.1, from coordinate 6,428,046 downwards.
CAAACAGTTAAAAGATAAAAATTAATCTTAAAATAGATAATAATTTACTATATAATTAATTATCTGTAACTAATAGTTAGTTTATATTTATACAAAATTTTAAAGCAAGAAATAAAGGTACTCACCTCAGAGCACACAATTTTGCAGCGTGATTAATATCATTGAGACTTGAACTTTGTTCTTTAAGTTCTTTGGAAACAGAATTAAATTCAGGATGATTGGGAGACAAGACCAACTTTGGATGATTACACACTTTCCGCAAATATTGAAGAGCCTAAATAAAATCATTATCAGCAACAAAATCTATTACACAATAAATTAGTTTGAAAACAGTGGAATAGAAAAATTTATATATTCTAATTTTTCTGTAATATTTGCTTTCACAACATTTTTTTTAAACTTCAAGAATATTATTATAATGTTAAAGTAGATCAACAAATAATAGTATTTTTGACAAAACTGTTTTAAAAGAAAAGTAAATGGACATAATTAGCATGGGTTATATTTAAAATTTTTGTCTTTGCATTATTACATCATTGAAACACAGTACAACCATCTAAATTTACCACATGAACCATTGAGCATTTCAGTCTTTAATTTTAATCTATATTTCTCATTATTCTCATTCATTACTATTCCTTTCAAACCCTTCTGAAGATCTTCCAAGAGTTCAGTTCTATTTCAACTTTACAGACCCTGTCAACAAAAAAGACTTTATTCCAGACCACCTTAAGCATTTAGCCTTGGAAATCATCAATAGCATTCCCAAAACAGACATTAAAATTTACACTGATGGCAGCAAAATCAATAATACAGCAGGGAGTGGGGTTTACATTGAAACCCCTCATTGCAGAGTCTCTTTATTCCAACGTAACCTGACTTTTGCTCTGTCTTCAGAAGTGAACTCCTCGCAATTGAGATTGGTCTTGAGGCGGTTTCTGAAGAGAACCACTTTGGTGATGTCTGGATCTTGTCAGATAGCCACAATGCACTTCAACATCTTAAAACCCGATTAAATGCCGGACACCATACTAGTATTTCGACACACAACAAGCTCAAGACCATCTCTCAACATCATCAAATACATCTTCACTGGTTGCCATCACATGTTGATATTCACGACAACGAAATGGCTGATAAACTGGCCAAAGAGGGTTGTTTTCAAAATACCCCAACTTCTACCAAGCTGACCTATCAGGAGCATTTCTCCGTCAAAAAATCTGCTATCACAAAAGACTGGCTGGTTCCTCCATCAAGTAACTGGTACAAGGGGCCTAACCCAGGTTTCTTTCTTTCCATCTCAGGAGATAGGTCATCCCATACTTGCATTTCGCGACTTGCCAGTGGACACTAAAAATGTCTTAAATTCTCTGGACGAAAGAAATCCTTTCCCCTTTGTCCTAAATGTCAACACTTCCAGGCCACTCCCTCTCACATCCTTGAGTGCCTTGACCTCAGTGTAGGGGATATTTATTCATCTTCTTGGACAGTCACCGACCATCTCAGAATCAATGGCTTATTTGATCTGGTCTGACTCCGACAGACCATGATGGAGATAAGAAGAAGAAGAATCTATATTTCACCTCTAAATTTCAACTATTTTCATTGGTTTGTTAATTTTTTCCCAACTTTTTTCATATTAAGTTAAGAATATGCCAGTAAATCACTTCTTTATTTAAGAAACTAATAAATCTTTTGACATTTTTTTTACTTATAGATTTGTATGATAAGGATGTCGAAATAATTGTTCAGTAATTGGAGTATTTAAAAGTTTTATAAGTAATTGTATTTCATAAAAGATTTATTTTTCATACTTGGAATATATGAGATGTCCCAGAAGAGTTTGCATTTTCTCCTTCACCTAGAGCATTGTCTACACATTGTTTAGCTCTACTCTTTGTAAAGTCTTCATACAATCTTACCTATAGTGAAAGAAAGAATTAACAGCACGAAAATAAGAGGAAGATTTTTTAAAAATACACGAATATTGAAAAATTACTACTCAATATTGCATAAATATTTTACAAAAGACCATAACTTACTTGTAAGGGACTTAGTTCACAGTAATAATCTTGTATTATTTTAGGAGGAAGGTCTTTGAGAACATCTTCTTTCATTCGTCGAAGGAGGAATGGTAGTACTTGTCGATGAAGAGCCTCCATAGCCAAAACACCTGTGACAAATTTTCATAGAAATTAAGAAATTGACAGACATTTTTCAAAATTATATAAATATTACAAATAAGGGAAGGAGAGTTAAAGAAGGTTTTATTTTTAAAAATATATATAGTGATACATATTTTTTCAATTAATTCAGTCTCATTTGAGTTATGCTTAATTTAGATACTTCTATTAATAATAAAGAAAGAATATATGAATGTCAGTGCCCGACACGTCAGACCAATCAATCTAGTGCAACCTAATATCACAAATATATAATTTGGAAGGGGTGCTTCGGAAAGATATTTCTCGCAAGTTTGTAATTAACATTAAACTCCTATAAATGCAGTACAATTGTTTCTTCGATTTTTATGATTTTTTAAAATTATCTCTATAGAGAATTTTTAACTATAATTTTCATTACTGCTAAGAAACCATTATTTTCAATGTTTTGTAGTATATACAATAAATATTCTTTTTATATTAAAACCTAAGTGAATTTTTTCACTATTTGTACGATATTCATAGAAGAATAAGAAAGTAACAGTACCGCAAAAAACAATATGCAATTAAAAGACATATTACTCAGAAATACATTATTCCCATTTCATATAAGCTTTTCAATTGCCCTATGAGAAACAGGACTTGTTTCCATTAGAAAGATTCAAATAATAAAAATAATAGTAAGGCTATTAAAATAACACAACTTCAATATCAACTATAAAATAATATTTAAAAGTATTTTGGGAATGAATCATGATATTAATATTTGTTTTAGAATTAATAGATACTTATATCAAACAAATTTCAAGTTGAGTAATTGATGGCCAAGGGTGGCAAAAGTATAATAAAGAAGATAATTATGCACTTAAAATATAAATGATGAATAAATGCTTGCTCATACCTTTTAACATTTAAAAAAAATCCTTTCATATTAAGAATTATAAGAGAAGGGAAATATCAAATTTAACATTTAAAAAAAAATTAACCTAGATTTAAAATAGTTTGCCCCTTGTCCCAAAAAAAGTTACAGTCATTTCAGTAATTTTTCAAAATGTGATTCAATTTATTCATTGATAATTAAGTTTATGTTATTTAAATAGATCAAAAAATGGTGTAGTAAAGGAAAAGATAATGCATAAAACATAACAAACATAAGATAATACATACATAAAACACAAAAACTAAGCAAGAGGAACTTTTCATTAAAAAAATAAAAACATGAAGGGGAGGGGGGGGGTTAAAATCTTACGTGTATTTACCTTAAAGAAAAAAGATCAAACGAAATAATGAATAAATAAAAGAAGAGCAAGAGCCCAAATGGACTTTTTAAAGGAATAAATAAATTAAATAAATGGTGCAAAAAAGGAGGAGGAGGGAATCCACACTTAAAAGATAGATACCGCAGAAATTTATTTTAAGAGAAAAATGCCATTTTTAAAAAGAATCATAATTAGTTGATTCGAAATCAAACGATTATAAATAGATTATAGTTAATTCATTATTTATAGTTATTTTATTGTCATAAATAAGTAATTTTAAACCAATAAAAATTATTTAAAACTTTAAACAGAAAATTATTTGTAGTAGAAGCACATGCCTCACTATTATGGGAATAATGATACCTATATTACATAATGTCTAACTAAGATGAATATTAGATTTTTTAAATTAAACAATTAAAAGTTTATATATTTAAAACAAATATATTTTAAATACTGTTCTTGTTCTAGAAAAAAGTGAAAATAAAGAATAAAATAAAAAATATATATTACCAGTTTCTTGTTCTTTGGAAGATGATTTAGCATCTCTGCTCTGTAAAATAGGTTTACTGTATCGTGCTGTGAATTGTTTTTCACTACCTAGGAACCCAGGCATGAGGAAATCAAACAAGGACCAAAGCTCCAATACATTATTTTGTATAGGTGTGCCAGATAAAATTAAGCGATGATTTGCTGAAAGTTGTTTGATAGCCCGAGCCAGCTGCAAATAATAAAAAATTATAAATAAGATTAATATGATATCAAAATTAAAAATAAATTGAAACATACATATTATCACTGTCAATGGTATAAAAAATGCACAAAATTCTAATACAGATCATTTGCAAATACAAACATGAATGAATATAAATTGGAGAATGAACAGCAGATATTATGTACCTTTTATACATTTCTTACGAAAAAAAAATCATTAATAATTATACATATTTTTTAATTTTTAGGAGTAATTTTACTCTGATAAAGGCTATAAGCAACATGGTAGCATGTTTCAGTAATGCTAAAGCATAAGTTTGAAATACCTATAAAACATTTGCATTCATTACACAGGAAATTAGGTTATTCACAGTTACATGATGTGAACATCATATGCAAGAAAGTAAAAAATTATATATAAGGTTAGTACTTAACAGAATGTCAAGAAAACATTAAAAAAACACATTAATATTTTTAATATCAATAAATTATTAGAATGCATAGACTTTAATATATAAAAATTTAAATTTTATAGAAATAAAAATCTTTTAACCATCAAAGAAGAAAAATTAGCTTTAAACTTAAGTTTAGTTTCCACCCAATATGGCATGGCTAAATTATGCAAAAAAACAACAACAACATAAAAATATATTTAGAAATTATCAAAAACAGCTACATTTTTTAAAAATAGTATACACATTAAGGAATATTTAGACTGTTAAAAAGGTAAAAATATGTGTCTGTAGACAAAATATAGCCAATCATTTCACTCCTCAGGAGATTCATTCTGTCTTTGCAATTCAGTGGCAGTGCAATTTAAAGAAAGAAAAACATCAAAAGAATACCCTACATTCTGTCTCTGATATTCCCTAACTGAATGTTTCATTCCTTTTCCAGCCAAGGTTGAATTTACTTTGGGGAGGGGCATAATGAGATTTGAATTGCAGTTTAATATTAGAAAAAAACAAAGAAATGTATTGCATACAGATACCACAGCTCTTGCTATTTGCACATGCAAAGTTTGAGGTTTTTGTACATGCACAGATAAGTGCAAAGTTAAAATTGAAATCATAAAACTCCTTTATTTGTTTAGATAATAATTTAAGGTACTAAAATCTTCATTAATAAATGCTCAATAAAATGGCATAAATATTTCCAATATCTGTTAACTGTTTCTCAAATTTTTGTGGTTCAAACACACAGGCATTTTCAGAAAACTTCATTTTATATTATGCATAGATTATTAAGTCTTTAAACATCCTGAGAGAAATATGAAGATAAAAAAAAGTTAAAATGCATACAATAATTTCACTATAAAATAATATTAAAGTAAAATAAATCCTTCTATATATAATTTTATAAAAGCAAACTCCTTGTAAAATATGCATGACATTAAATAACAAACTTCAACATTTTCTATCATTGAAGTCAACCAATTAACCTTAAACACTGGAAAGAGAGAGAGAGCAGCACCATAAAAAAATTAATTAATTAACTGATTTCCATATTCCTTCTTATATTTAATAGAATTTATGCAGAAAATTTGATGAAAATTAAGTCACTAATTTGAATTCCTATAGTGCAAAACTATTAATGTTTTTCATTTTTATCTAAAAAGATAATCTAGAAAATTTACATGGGCAAATGTGATAAGACAACCAAAATAATTTCTAATCCACAATTATTTAAGTAAATGATATCAAACTAACCAAAAAGGTATATAATTTACAAGCAATGAATTTTAAATACTTCTTACCTTAGTTTTTCCATTTTTAATTATGTGACCTTCATCCAAAATACAATAATTCCAATGTATAGAACCAAAGAAGTCAATATCATTTCTTACAATATCATAAGATGCAATAACCAAATTGTGTGTTTTTGCTTTTGACCGCAATCTAAGATGAGATAAAAGATACATAACATTTATACTAAAATTTCTCTTGATCTGTAATTACACAAAAATATTATGTCCCTGAATGTGCAGAAAAAAAAATCCCATATCAGACAAAAATACATCATACATCAGAACACTGTTATAAATAAAAATTACTCTTAAAGAATAAAAGTATGCCAAAAAACTACAAAAATTAGGGGATATTTCAAAGTGAATAAAAAGTGATAATAAAAAGAAATATTAGATTTTTTTTCTGGATTAAATAGATATATAAGAATATTAATTACAAGGAAAAAAGGATGGGGGAGGGGTGTAACAATGGATTAATTTAAAAATAAAATTTAAAAACGATTGAATAAAATCATCGTAATGAAAATATTCAAACAAAATTTGAATTTGTCTTTCCAAGTTTTAATTTCATCAATAACTAATCAGAGAACTTTTAGAATTTATATAATTAATTTCAATATTGCAAGATGCAGTTTGAAAATTAACAAATTAACACATTTAATTGAAGGGTAGGTTCTTGAATACAGGGCTACAACCCAAACTTAATTTTATCAAATTTTTTAAACGATGAAACAAGGAAATGTTCGGCAAAGCATAATAAAAGAGAGTTAACAAACATTAGAGAATTTATCACAGTGCAAACAATACATGGTATCTTAGTGAAGTAAAATGCATTTTAGAGAAAATTACACAACATAGAAAAAAAGTGATTGTCCTTTAATTTCCTTGCAGGCTTATATAAAATGGTATATTTTAACTTTTGAAGAGAATTGTGAAATTTTTTTAAACATGTACACTTTCACATGGCCCTAAACAGTACTGATTTATTTATTCCATTAAAAAAAATCCTCTTCTTAAGCTCACTATAACTCCCAAGCATCATACAATCAGTTTGTAGACTAATTATTTCTTATTTAGATTCAATATTAACAATAAAACTATAAAAAAAACTGTTTAGCTTAATGCATTTTTGATTTAAAGCACATGAACAAATAGTTATTTCCAATCACAGGATTTGTCCAAAAATTCGATAATCATTTACAATTTTAATGCCAAGAGAGCACAAATATTTCATTTGATTATCTCACTTGAATTTCCAGTTATAACAATCAAGACAGAAATAATTCAAAAATTGTTTTGAAAGTTCAGTAACATCTAAATTACAGAGATTCACAATAGCCTTCTGTCAAAACTGTCTAATAATTAAAACACTTTCGATTTTTATAACATAGACATATGATTTGCACTCATGAGACTCTTATATATTTCAGTTTTCACATTGTTAAATATTAGTCTATGTTAGTTCAAAAATGAATTTAAATTTATATGATTCATTATTTAAAATCAGTCTAAGTAAGCAAATTTCAGTGGTATATAAGTAAATTGAACTAGAGATATAATCAGAACTAATTGTTTTTCAACATTTAAAATTTATTAAAAAACAAAATAAATTTAAAAAACTGTTGGAAAAAAGTGATTACTAATTACATAAATCAAATTTATATAACCTGCAAATGTTATAAATAAAGGAAAAAAATCATCATCTTCATAAAAATCAGAACAAATATATTATATATTATAAAAATCTATACTAATTGTAAAGATAAATTGTATGTGTGCTCTATTGATGCTTTACACAGGTCACACCTTTTGATCTTCAACTATTGAATTTGGTTCATGTATATTTTGCAGAATAAAAATGTACAATGTGGAGCTTTTTCTTTCTTTCTTTCTTTCTTTTTTTTTGGGGGGGGGGGGGGAATTTTGATTACACAAAAATTAAACTGAATCTTTTCGTTTTTTATATCATTTTCAAACTATGCATAAAAAATCTTTTTAATGATACCAATTTAATAACCATACAAATCTTTTTTTTTCTCCCTCAGTACAACAACATATTACTTTGTTGTCTTAGTATTCTAATTCTTTGTGCAGTTTCATCAAACATTTAATCACAATTTGCTTCACTTGTTACAAATTAAGGGTGAATGATTTTATTTATTATCTATGAAGTCACAAGAATGAATAAAAATGTGCAGATAAAGTACAAAAATGAATTTCAGCGATCTGATGATGATATAAGAGTGTTTATATTAGAAAGGTTTGTATATGGTATCAATGGAACTAAGGATAAGGCTAAAAGCCTTAAAATATCACAGTTTTAATACCTGATAATTAAGGGAATTTTAAAAAAGGAAATTAATTAAAAAATTTATTTGAAAATTAATATAACTAGTATTTTTGGTAAAATGACTGATGTGAAATTATAAAGCCAGTAAAATTAAATTATTTTGAAAACCAAATTTTTAATAGTATTATGATGTCATACATTTTTTTTAACTAACCCATTTACTGCCTACTACAAGATCTCAAAATAAGCAGAAGTTTTAAAACTGCTGGCAATGGGATTTTTTTTTTTGGGGGGGGGGGTGCAATTTTAGATTGACTTGGAAACCAGAGCAGGATGCTTTAAAGTTGCCTGGCAGATATCAGACTACTAAAATCATATAGTTTTGATACTTTATAGTTGGATGCTAAAAAATATTTTCTTTGAGGGATTGCAAGCAATAATTCATGCATAAGTAATTTAACTGAAAGTAGAAATTGCCCTTTTTCTTTTGTGAATCAGCTGCTTATCAAAAAGGCACTAGTAAATAAATTTTAACAAGAGATTTTTTTAATTAATTAAAAGAGAGAATGTGTATGAATGAGGAAGCTTTCAATAAAAATTATTACAAAAAAAAAAGAAAAGAAAAGAAGGATTAATATTTAAGTAAATACATGTATCTCTACAGAAAGAGAATTTTTTTAAAAAATTATATTTCAATTAAAAAAGAGCACTGAACAAATAATAGTACCTCATTCTTTCAATAGGTGGTCCAGTGTAATGAATGGGATTCAAGAAAGTTGAACTAATAAATTTTTCTACTTCATAAATCCAGTGCCCAGTAAGTGTAGGTGGGCAAACAACCAAAGAAGGAAGGGGTCTACAATCAGCTTGTTTACGTTCCTGAAGAGAAAATGTAAGAAAATTTTATAATTTAACTATTTTCTCAAACAAATACCAATGGGATAAGCTCTTATAATTTTATTTAATAATAGCTTCATATTTACCTTATATGCTTGTTCCCGTAAAAAATGATCACCAGCAAGAATGCAAATTGATTGCAAAGTTTTTCCAAGCCCCATGTCATCACACAATATGCCATTCAATTTGTATTTGTTCAGAAACGCTAACCAATTTACTCCTTCCTACAAAAAGAGATTAAGAGAAATTTACTAAAATATCATACATGATAAGCAAAATCTTCCCAATCTGGATACAAAAAAAATAACAATAGCTTCCAAAAACTGTATTTGAGAATATTTTGATTGCTTTTTACTAACAAAGTACATATTCCTTATTCCTAAGAACAAAATCAACAATATTAAATTTAGCGGAGATGGGATAATAAAGCCAAAGAATTAGGGAAATAAATTGTAATGGAGAAGTATAAATTAGGATGAAGATTTATGATATAATAAAGCTACATGAAGTAGGATAGACACACATTAAAAAAAAGGGATTTAAAAAAGACAAATGGCATACACAATATTAAGCTCATATAGCAATTAATAAATGAAAACCTAATATTCAATGAAGATTTCAAAATTAGAAATGAAAATGCCAGTAATATTAATCATTGTATACCTACTACTAGATACTAATTTCACCCAAGCTACACAAATGCATTCATACTTAAGTTGAAAAATATTTATTAAAAAGATTATTCCTTAAAAAGATTTCTAACGGTACATTTAAACTAAAACAAGCAGAATATAAGGGGAGGGGGATTTAAGGTACAAATCCATAAGCCTTTATTTACATTTAAATAAAGGATCTATAAAATAATGTAATATTAAAATATTTCTAATTTACTTTTTAAAATAAGTAATTACATTAATTAAATAAACATATGAATTAAAGTCTCAATTCCTAAAACTGTTTGATTCTGTTATGAATACCATCTTTGTAGATTTTTCCAGCATCAATCTATATACTTCACTTTTAGACTTTGCAATTTTAAATCATTTACTATACATACAATGAGTTTCCTTCTCATTATTTTGAGATCATAATTTTACTTTGTTCATGCTTTTTGCGATATTTAGACACAGTATTTTTTTTAAAAATTATTCTTTGCAATATTGAAATTTTAAATCCTACCGCAGTTTTTCAATATACATAAAAGTTAATAAGTTGCAACATACATTTCTTCATTATGGTTTTTGATAGTAATATTTTTATTTGAAGAAAATATCCTTGCAAGTATGTTCTAAATATGGAATAGGATTAAAATTTCAATGACCTCCTGAAATTTCAGCTATGACCTTTTAAATATTTAGATAAAATGTTACTTTATGAATCAAGGATACTTCAAATTCTATAGAAATACTAGCCTAACCATTCAAAAAAGTTGAATTTTATTAAAAGAGGGTATTTTCTAGCAGCCATTTGTAAATCACAAAAATAGCGGGAAGGGGAGGGGAGATAGCTTTTATCTTGCTCTAATAAATATAGTTCAGCTGGTTTTCTCCTTGGTTTCAAATAATTTATATTATAAAAAAATTCCTTGCTGAGGAAAATTGCTAAAACTTTATCATTTGGATTCATCAAAGCACTGTGAAGCCACAATGAATGGTGTAAAATAGTATTATATCTAGTTGCCAGCTAGTCTAAACTTTTTTTCCCCCAGTTAGTTTATCATGGCAATCTTTCTGGTCCTTTCTTTTTTCTCTTCTGTTGAATGATAAAGTGAGAAAAGATTAACAATGTGCAGTAGTTACATATTGATATTCTATAAGATTTAGAGGAAATTCAAAAACTCTTTTTTCTTCATTTTTTTAAAGCGCAATGACTGAATATCTAAACTGTTTTTCAAGGATTAATGAAAAATTAAACACTTTTTGGGCCTAGAGTTTAGCAATATAAAATTTAAGGAGAGCACAAAGATTATGGGAACACTATATATCCACTTAACAATAATTTGAAATTTATAAGAATAATACAATTTTTAAAAATTCTGATTTCAATATTATTGTTGTTATTGCATGCCCCCATTGGCCAACAGTGCTACACCAAGGCTATGAATGGGATGGGGAAAGACTGCAACTCTGTTAGTCACAATGCCCAAAGTACCTAAAAGTAGGCAGAGGGCTGACTTAGCTCTTGGCAAATCAGCTATAAAAGCCAACTGCGCATTAATTTTTTTTTCTTTTCAGTAGTGCCATCTAGAGCTAAGAGTACAACTAAGTTATACACACATCACAGTGCAGACTTCATTCATTCATCCACAGATCATAGTTTAGATCTGGAAGAGAGAACAATCAACTCTGAATCAGTAACCCCAGTAGTATTACTCTCATCATGGAAGACTTTGTGATCATGACAGATTTAACCATTAACAGGAACCACCACACACTAAGTGTCTTCGGCTGGCGGGTTCGAACTCACAATACAAGGGATTCAGGGGTGTTTGTGGGACCCCAAAAAATCCCCTGAAATTTTCACGGACAGACTACCAACATTTTGGAGTTACGAGAAGGGTGGGGAGAGAAATGAAAAATTACAATTATGAAGTATTGAATAACCTAATTATAAAGGTTCGATGAATTATTGGACAAAATTACCCAGATCAAAATAAGTAATTCATTATTATTCCTACTTCCTTTTGAACGACGATCCTCGGAATTTCCGGGTATCGAAGATCAAAATCCCCGGAATTCCGGGGTTTCCCCGGAGCACAAACACCCCTGGGGATGTGAATAAAATGCCCTACCAACCAAGTTATCCCGGCTCACTATTCAATATTTAAATGCTGTGTTCATATTTTATTGCACAGAAAAGAAATTATATTCTAAATGAATTTTAATTTGGAAATCAAATATACTTATTGGATGTTTAAGTTCTATTATTTTTTATGATTGCAAATTTTTCTTTAAAAAAAACACAAGAAATTTATAAGTATGCATAATGCAGATGATATCTATGAAATAGAATAAATAATCGCAAGTATAAACTAAAGAGTAAAAATAAAATTGAATAATATAATACAAGCTTTTCTTAACAAGATTTATAATAGAATTTCTTTAAACTGAAATATATAAAAATAATATAGATGTCACAAATATTTGCAAGTAGAAGTTACTCCATTTATAAATTATATTTAATTGATAGTTACATATAATAATTAAACAAAAAAGGCCCAATGAAATTAATTTATGGCAATTACCTGCTGGTATGAACGTAATTCAGCATTAATAGGTACAGGAACAGCATAATTTTCAATTTTCTTGGGATTCATTAACTGATCCAAGAAGAGCCTCTCTTGTTCCTTTCTTTCCATTAATTTTGGATCCAAAGCTGGAGGATTCTGGATTCCACCCTAACAAACCAGGCAAAAAAAAATCATATACAATAAACTGTTATAAAAATATCTTTGTTCTTCTTAAAGAACAATTATTTTTTAAAAATTGGATGGAGATGGATCAATTGTTATTCAGTCTTACCTCAAGTGGCATCAACTTGATGAGTGAAGCAAAACAATGAGTAGCCATCAATCTAACCTGCTCATTCTGATCAGACATTCTACCCAACATTGGAACAATTAAAAGAACAATATAGGGTACTATATCAAGGCCAAGTTCATCTATTATGCCTAAAGTTTAGATAAGGTAGACAGAACAGTAGCTTTAAACATTTTCATTATAACAAAAACATAAACAATAGCTTCAATGAAACAAAAATGACGATAAATTAAATGCCCTTGTTTTTTATTTCTTTAATTTTAAAAGTTGTATAGACAAAGAATATTTCTTTTGTTAAACTTGGTTTTCTGGCTAGTATATAAAATGACAGAGCGCATGCTTTTAGGAAGAAAAAACCCCGATTATATACTGATTTCATGCTATACTCTTAATATAAAATAAATAAAAGGAAAATAAGAATCTACATTTAGTGGCATTTAGATGTTGATCCAAAAGATTACATTATTCAAAACTATGATAAAATGTATTTTCATTCAAATATAGTTAGTACTCAACAAATTCCATTCTGTTTTTAAAATGTAACATTTTAAAGTATTTTTCTCCTTCTAAAAATGATCTCTAATAACTAATTTACTTGACTACAAACTAATAAATGAATTGTTTGAATAATTTTCAATGATCATTAATTGTTCTTTAGCATGTAAATTAATAAATTACTTTTATTAAATAAATTTCACTATTAAAAAAAACCATATTCAGCGCTATTAATATATTTATAAAAATAAATGAAAAAAAATATGACTAGACTGACAACTATATTTGAATTAAATATATGTTTGAAAGGATACATGCAATAGCTTCCACAGAACCTTGTCTCTGAATCTCATTATCAGATGCACCCAACTTTCCAAGAATCTTATCTAAAACAACATTCATTGTTTGTACAGTTATTACCTTACTCAATCTTCCCAAACAATTAGCTGCTTTGTGTCTGACTATGGAAACTGGATGATCAAGACAACAACATATATGAGGCAAAACATTTTCAAGCTAAAGAAGAAAAAAATGAATATTATATTTCAGAAATTAACTCACTAAATCCAGCATCCTATTTACATGAGTTTTATTTCACTTCTGCAGTTATGCTTAATGCATTCCTTTGTTTCTTTGGTTTTAAGTCAATACGATTTATAAACAATTTTCAGGTAACATATACCACTTATTAGTCAGATTTAAAAGTATAGTTTTTTTATTATTATTATCATTCTAATTTACTTTCAGAGTAATAAAGTATTTCAAATTAATTTTTATTTTGTAATAGTTTGCTAAACTTTAATTTTTTATTAAATATATGTTAACACTTACTGAAATCTCTATTTTCAGTTAAGATGGGTGTAAAAAGGTAAATAAAATATTTTAATATTTTAAGTGTAAAGAAAATGCATTAATGAGACTAAACAGTAGTTTATCATTTATTAATAAAAGGAAAGTAAATACTTTAAGTTTCATAACTTGAAAATGATCTTAACTTATGATAAACCTGTGTTAATATGTTTGTTGACACTTCACAGGCTTAAACAACCAAACTAGAACTTCTAAAGTTGTCAAGCATAATTTGGTGAAATGGGGTGAGAAACCTGTGATTTATTTTTTTGAATTTTTTATAGAATTGAAAATAATTAAAAACTAATCAAAATTTTGTCACTGTTCCTAGATAATATCCAAAAATGCTACAGCGTAAAAATGGTTTTTACATCTTCTAAAAGTTCAAAAAATTATCCTTCCAATGGTAAAAATTTTATAAGTTAAAGTTCTGTTTTCTATAAATTAGATTTCTGCTTTTAATGAATTTAAAAAAAAATATTTGTACTATATTTTTCAACAATTTATTTTGCATAAAATAAAAATAAAACTTAACTTGTAAGAACAGGTTCCACATGCATAGGGAAAAAATTAGCTTTTATCAACATGAAGCCTTTACATGAGCAAAGGATAATATTAAAAAATTAGTTAACTATTACTGCTAAAAAAAGCGTAGAAATGTGTAATTTTTAAATTAAAGTATGAAATAAAATACAATATCTTCTTTTAAAAATATGAAAGGTTTTTTTTTTTTTTTTTTTTTTTTTTTTTTTGTAAGTTGATCATTTACAATGTCAATATTAACCATTCAAGAATAAAATCAAACATCAAAAGATACAAAAATTTATCTTTTTTTTTTCTTCTTTTAAGAACACTTATATTGATATTAAAATTTCTTTAGCGATCCAATAATCAAGTTTTATGATTTCATACAATAGCAAATATTGATTTAAAAAATAAATTAATATTTATGAGTAAGATTAAATTAAATATAAACAATTCTATAAACTAAAAGCACAGTCACAACCTAAATTATCCAATACAAATGCTAAAAAGTTAATGGATAATTCAAATATGCTTTTCAAAGATACATTTTGAAATGCAATATATTTATGAAAATTCATTGTAAATCTTTTATCCATTAACTTTTATCCAAGATTTCAAATCTCCATTGCTCCAAAAATTATGAATAATCAGAATTATAATAATTAGGATATCATAAAAGTAAAGATATAAACAGATCACATAAGATTTAAAACAGGAATTTTTTTAAAGATTCTTAAAATAGTGGCATAAGATAAAACATAGAATTTAAATAAGTTAAAAATTTTGAGTTGAACAAAAAATATTGCTTTTTACACATGCTAAAAATTATAATAAACTCTTCATATACCTCTGAATGAAGCCCAGCATTTATAAATGGACAAATAACTTTAAGTAACTGTAGACTGCAAAGCAACTCTGTTAAATTTAAGCTCGAAGAGAAGACTTTCTCACCTAAAATGAAAACAATTCTCTTATAGTTGTGTAATCAACCACAATAATTTAAATGAGTCCTTAGAAACATGTATTAAATATATATATTTTACATGAAACTTTTATAACAATTATTCTATAAGTCTAATAAAAGAATAAAGAAGTAATAATTTTATGTAAACAAATATTTAAACAATAGATAAGTTCCATCACATAAATATCATTACTGACATTAATTGATGGTAAATTAAAAACTGAAAAATGAGAGGTCGTATTACTGCAAATGATGAGGTGTTTTTGGTTTTGCAATGATTTTTATCTCCTTCTAAAACAACAAAAAGGCATATCAATAAGGGATTTTTGAATTAATGTAACAAGTACATACCCAATTCCTCAGGATTAATAAAATTCTTTAGAGGTTGAAAAACTGATTCCCAGAGTTTTGGCAATTTCTCGGGCAATTCTTTACCAAAATGTTCAACAGCATGCGTAAATACATAAGTAGATCCACGGGCTTGTAGCTCGTAAATCTTCTGCAACTAAATATAAAAATCATCAAAAGATAAATATAAATTATAATTCACTTTTTTAAAAAGTTAAACTGATCAACATTTTAAAGAATATAAATATGGGAAGATTGCTTTTCATTCACTCTATTATTAATAACTTCATTCTGAATTAATTTTCTGTCTAACAAAAATTTGTTTATAGTATAATTAAATAATACCTCATCATCAGGAGAACCTTCTTCTGAGGGTACTGAAGGCAAATTCTTTTTTGAAGCAATTGAATTACTTCTCCGCAAAAGCACCTTTTCAGCAGACTGCAAATTAAAAGTAAAGAAATAAAATTCAGAATAATTCATACAAATTAGGCCAGGTAAAACAATAAAATTCACCAAATAGGATGAAAAATTTCCATCTTTTTAGATATCTGGTATTCTTAAAGGAGACAAATAAAAAAATAAACAATAATGAAATCTATGATCGTAAATTTCAATTTATCATGTGAGATCATTATTACTTTGTAAGTCATTAAGCAGTTTAAACCAGTTTGACCAGATGGTAAAGCAAGTCAACATTTTAAAAATGCATCTGCTTTCAAAGAAGCATACATAATAATAATGCAATACTGGTAAAAACAGGTTAAAAAAACATATAGTGAAAAAATGTTGATGAATATTGCCATTTATGCTCATTGACTATGCAATTTCAAGCTTCAATTATTTTTTTAAAAAACCCTAATGAAAACCACATCGTATTCTCACATGATATATTATATATATATTATATAAAAGGAAGGAGAAGAAAAAGAAAAAAAAAACATTATTGAAGTGTATTATAAAAAAACAAAACAAAAATTTTAAAAAATATCATCTAAGATTTTTAAGTGCACATTAAAACTAACAAAATTTGCTTTGAACATACAACAAAATGATACAAATAATAAATTATTCTTGTTTTAACTTTTACATATTTTTATTTACATTTAATCATTCTTTATATGTCCTTATTAAAAAGATTTAGATCCTCTTCATACTTTTTCTTCTAAACTCATTTCTTTTTAATGCTATTTTATACAAAACAATAAGAAAAAATTCAATTTCTAGCAAAATCTAAAAAAAAATTGTTATGACAGCTGAAAACTAAGAATTGAATATTAAGTAGAAAAAAAAAATCTTCAATGGTAGTTATTTTTAGCTAGTTTATACACTGTACCATAGTTTGTTGTTCATGTAATAAGAAGTGAAAAGAGTTGGGAAATCACAAAAATCTACATCACTAATTTATTATTACATTAAAAGGAAAACATAATCGAATTCATAGAAGCAAAAAAAGTACTTGTGTAAGTATTCTCTGATATAATATTCATTAGGCTATCAAAAATTAGCTTTCTAATAAAATATTTGTGAAGTTCATTTAATATGTAATTAACAGAAATTTAATAATGTATATTAGGATTTTGATACAATGATATAAAAAATTATATATTTTCATATAACTATTAAAAATGATATCAAAAGCTTAATTATATATTTTGAAACTGTATATATATATTATATATTCATGGTCATTGTCTCAAGTTAACAACTTAGGCATTAGTTTACATGCATGATATTAATGTCTGAAATTTTATAATATTTTTTTAATATATAACATATATTACCTTTTGCATATTTGCTAATGTGATAATGCTAGCTTCATTCAGAGAAAGTGACCTATTCATTGGTGACTTCTCACTATTATTTCCAGTTTGAGCATTTGAATCTGACTCTCTTTCAAAATTTATACATACAATATCATAGCATAAAAAATTAGTGAGATTTTTTAAAATCTTTGGGTTGGGGCAACTTGCTCGAGATAAACATAATTCCATCAAATTCACCAAATGATGAGCAGATGCTTGCTAAAATAAAGAAAATGAGTATGGAGAATATTAATTAAATAAAGATACAAAAGAGAAAAGCTGTTTTAGTGTGAAATGAATTTTTTTATAAGATATTAATACAAAATACCATTCAATTTCAATGTATTTCTCATGTGTTTGACTGATTTTACAGTATTACAAATTTATCCATCTTTTATTTGCAATGAAATTAATTCAAAATTTCTGATGCAAACTAAAGTAGAGATCAGATTATATATGTACAAAATAAACTTTTACATTAAACATTATGGGACACTATATATATACAATTTTCCAGAAAATTAATAGTACATCTCTATATTTTTGCTATTTAGCATCATATTTTCATATAGCTAGAGTTGATGGAAATGACTCAAAAGGACAGATTTATTTAGATAGATAAATTGATTAAATGGTTTATTAAAAGAATAAATTAGCAAATTAATTAATAAAGTTGATTAGTAACTTAAAATTTTCCCCTTACACCTTCATTCCCCCCCATCTGCTTAAGGAAGAAATATGGGGATAGTGAATTGTGTTTTTACATGTGAGCAACATTGGAATTCTAATGCCTTGCAATTTTTAAAACTGCTAGCATACTTGTAATAATTTGAAATTTTTAAAAAACGCTCATTATTAATTAGAAACACCTTAATAGGTTATTTGTAAATAAAATAACCATTAGATAATTTGCAGATTAGTTTGTTATAAAATAAGAACCTCCCTCCTTTTTTTAATCAAAAATAAATATATTTAATATGTTGATATAAAAGTTTTAAAGTTAATAAGAATGTCTTATTAGATAAAAGAATATTTATGTTGGGGAATCATGATTATTAAAGAATCCTTTATATTTTACTGTCTTTCTGAGATTTAATAATCAAGGGTTAGATGTGCAAGAAATGGCTATTTATGAATTTTTAAGCAAAATTCAAACATCAGTTGATTCTCCTGAGGAAACACTACAAATTTTCTTGGAAATTAGAATTATAGAGGGGCTAAAAAATTGCATTATTTATACATTGCTATTAATTATAGTTATATATTTCTGTTTTTCATACACAAAAGTAATTTTTTTAAATCAAAGAATTAAAATAAATGCTGTCATATTTATTTAAGATATTATGATGGTTTGAATGATTATCTTATCTGTGTTTTAAACATAATTTTATATATTTTTTTTGAAACTTGTAATTTAAGATTGTTATCTTAAATAATTGAATTTAAGTTAAATAGTGGTCCACAAATTACTAAAAAGAATGAAAAAAAAATCAATCAGAAAATATTTTGAAACATAAGGAAATGCTTGAATTTCTAAAAACATGTTAGTTGGAATTTACAATCAAAAAGATCAATTTGAGTCACATTTGTTTAATTTTTTTAGAAAACCTTTTGTTTTTAGAAATCTGTGGCTTGTTCAAAATTTGGAATTTAATGGGTTAGCTCCTTTAAGGCAGAGTTTTAAGCAAATAAAATTAGTTATTATTCAAGAAACTACTAAGAATTTAGAATGAAATTTGATACAAATACATAAAAAAAAAAGAATACTGAATTGAATCCTTGAAAAATTTCTGCAATGAGAAGTATTTTATAATAATTAACTATATCAATTAAATTACTTTTTTAATCTAAATAAACTTGTGTTCTTGAAAAATTTAAATCAACACCAATTTTGTGAAGATCTGGCGAAAAATAACAAAATTACACAAGTAATCTATTTTTTTATTGAAGACTTTATATTAAAATTAGTTCATGAAGATTTTTTTTAAATATTTATAGAGGCTGATATTTTTAAAATGTCTTTTTATTGTTTTATTAAACAGAAGTTTTCTTATTTTGATTATTTTTTCTTGGGCAGAAACTTATAATTCATTATTATACAAATCATAGAATATAGAAACCATTTCCCCCCTTCAAATTTATTAATAGTTGTAGCTACATGACTCGAACATAAATTTAATTGAATTAAATGATTATCAAGTTTTAAAAACACTAAAATAGTATACTGTCATCAAGAACCCACAACTATTAAATTGAAATTTAATGCACATCAGAATATATTTTATATATCCATTCAAAAATTATATTTTGGCACAAATGGTGAATCATTAAGTGAAAGTAAGTAAAAAAAAATACCTGTAAGAGTTCATTATCTTCCCGCTTTATTGAATCCATTAAAGGTCTAATGATTGGATTCAATTTTTCTGGCAAATGTTTCAAAGACACTAAGGCCCCAGCAATAGAAGCCTGGACCCTAAGAAATAAAAGTTTCTCAGAAATGAATATTAGTTGGTATTAAATTCTGAACACAGAAAATAATGACAGTAAATGGTTTTGTGGTTTGAAACAGTGTTAAGAGATAAACCTCAAATATTTATTTATTTATTTTGAAATTTATTCTGATATCTACTAAAAGAGTTCTTGGAGAAGGGAGTTCTTCAACATTTTTTAATGGCCTACATAAAGGTTGAAATTTGAAAGATAAATCATATTTTTAAAAATACATTTGTATGCTTTCTTCTGAGGAAAGTATTTTCACTATTGATACTTTTTAGAAACAAAGAATATGATCTTTATTCCTCAGAAACCGAAATTTTTTTATAGATAAAATAAATAAGAAACTAAAAATTACTAGTATTTTCTTGGTTTTTTATGAAAATTTTTATAGTAAGCCTGTTTTTTATACTACTGATAAGCCTCCTCTCATAACAAAGGCAACAGATTTTAATTGATAAAGAGTCAACAGCCTATGTACATAATATCAACAATATTTGCATTTTATCACAAATAAAAAAAATTCAAATACGATAATATTTAAATCAGATATTCAATAAAAAAATCTACAAATTAAAAATTTTTAGCAATAAAAAAGGAACAACTGTTACATGATATAAATAATTTCGACAAACATATTAAAAAGATGATTTATTTTAGTTGTCTTAATCAGTCGATTTCAATAATAATATATAAAAAATTCACTAAAATAAATTGAATCGACTTACATTATAGTTAAAGAAGCTTGGTCATTGCTTGTTTGAGTAGCAGTTCTGAGTAATGACTTTCTTCTGTCTTCTAAGGTCTAAATATTAAAAATCCATTAGTAAAATGGTTCATATAAATTTTGATTTAAACTAGTGCTCTTGAAAAAATATTTTCTCTTTGAGAAACATAGTTCAAAGGGGAAAAAAATGAATAGTAAATATTAGCAGAGAATAGGTAGTAATTAGTAGAGAGTATTTATGTTGCATTATACATTTTTAAAAAACCATGCATATAGTTATACACATTATAACACTAAACTTAAAGAAGTGAACAGGCTATCAACAATTTTGCTAATGCAGTAGTAAGCTAAAAGTAGCAATTATTGTGCATTTACCATTACAAATTAAGATACAATTACAAAATTTCAAAATGAACAATATATTACAAATTAATTTTAATATAATAATTCATAATTAAAATAATTATTTATAATAAATATGAATTTATATGCATCAAATTAAAAAAAGGGGGTCTGCCCCCTGACATCAACTACCAGAAACTGTTAATGCAGTTCCTCTCAGATTGCTTAGCTTACTTGCCATCTACTAAACCTCTTTTGTCTAGTAACAAATATATTAAGATTCAATTTATTTCAAAATATGATAAAACAATAAAGAAATTAAATGTAAAGCAAAAAGTACATTCACAAAAATCCCTTGCATTCAAGTTCTTTGTAAACACAGATAATCTTTCATTAAAATAAATATATAAATCTACCAAAGAAAAGAAATCTTGAAAAAAATGTAGGAGGAAATTTAATTTGAGTTTCCATGGAAGCAAAAGCTAAATCAGAATTATATTTTCTTATATGCTGCCAATAGTTTCTTCCTTCAATTGAATCACTGATCAGAAAATCTTTCAATATTTCTGGTGGATTCAACAGAAGTTCAAAAAACATTTGTTTTTTTTTTATCATGGCAACATTTAGTATATTTGTCACTTGAATTTGCTTCTTTTTCCCAGTAATGTGCCTGATAAAAAGAACAGAGTTCTGACATAGACTAACAACTATGCTACTGTAGTTTGGAAACTCCGCTCCATACACATAAATGTTTAACTCTATCTCCTTTATTATGACTGGATCTTTTTATGATCAATTCTTGCATGTTTTCGCTTGACCTATTTTCTCTTTTTTGAAGATTTTGTTTTCAAAATGATATGGCACAACTTAAACTTATCATAATTTTTTTACCATAAATTTTTTGTTTTAAAATCTTTAAACTGACACAATAAGTGTTTTCTTGAAATCTTATTAAACCATGTGCTGATGTTCCTGAATGAGGTCTAAGTGTTGTCAATTGGTGATTAACAAATTTGGCCTAATTTTGCATCCACATAATTATATATAGATATAATATTTGCAATTTATGACAGAAGCTGTGAAGTATTGAACACACCATTAATTAGCACTAATTATTACTGGACAAGTGCAAATGATTTTAAAATATTTTTGACAGATGTTTCGAACACTATCTATAGTTAAAACTGGAGTCCCTCCCATTTCAACCATTTGTATTTATAATATTAACCATTTAATTTAATACTAAGTTGCCTTTAGTGACTTGTTATTTTTAGCTATTTTAGGAGTTGAAACTGCCATTTTAGCTACAGAACATAAGATATACTTCTGTGAATATGTATACTTACTTCAAGAATTTTAGTCCTCAGTTTTATAGAAGAAAATGCCATAGAAGCTATAGAAGTGAGATGGATAATTTGTTCAAAAGTAAATACAGCCCTGAAAATATTAAAAATTGGAGTGAATTAAATTAAAAAAAAAACTATATCAAAAAAAGTAGGACTCATACATAACAGAAGTTTTATTGAAAATTGCATTTATATTGCCAAATTTGTATAGCAATTCAGATTTCCCTAAAACATTATGGTAAAAACTTGTAACAACAAAACAGTAATTTTATCAAAGATGATTTAAAATGTACGTTAAACAATTAAAGATTAATAAAATAATATACGGCCACTAAAGTTACAAACTCAACTGCAGTAGTACATAACATAAAAGTACAAATAATTTTTCTGTCTCTTAATATTCTAATTTGCATTTGCAGGGAATTTAACAAGTACAATTTGCATCAGTATATTAATTGGAAATACTACAAAAAAATAAGAATAAAGAAATACTACAAAATATGGCAACCTTATAATTCTCATATCTCTTTGATACTGTATGATTAATAACTTTTTTTTAAGCTTTTACATGAAGTTTGAACAATCATATAATAATTAATAAAAGTTACTAAAATGATTGACAATTTATTTCGTAATTTCAGACAACTGTTAAAATCTTGCACAAAGGTCACATTTTATCAAATACATCAAATCCAGTATATTTTCATAGATACTTAATTTTTTAAAGTCACACCACCTAATAATTAAATGGGGGAAGGGGGAACTTAGTAAAACATTTTAAAATAAAATGTTTTAGTGAACATAAAAATGTTCTAGTAAATAATTAAATAAAAATCTTTGCAAGAACTTATCATACCCAGTTTGGAAGGAGAGATCTAAAGGTGCAGAATAATGATTTGCAAGAGCAATGAAATCTTTACATTCCTGTTGTAGTCTCGTAAATGCAGTACCTATTTCATCATAATACAAAGTTTCATTAAGGCATTCTAAACACTTTTCCTTTGCAGCTGAAGGACACATATCCTAAAAAAGAACAAAAGTAAAATTAAACACATTTTTCTCATATCATGAAGCTATAATCGCAATCCTAAACAACGAGAAAGATGATATAAAATTTCACAAAATATTTTAAATTGGTCAAAAACTGTAAAACTCTCTCCTAAAAGATGAGATGCTGCATGTAAAATATTTCTTTAATTCAAGGATAAACAGTAGCAGAATTCTTGTACAATATTTTATCCTTCAATATTTTACAGAGGTTCAATTTTTACCCATTATCAAGATCTTGTAGTAAGCAGTCATGGCTAGTGGTAGATACAGTCTAAATGCCGAGAAAAAAATATGTTCTGCTCCTTTCCACCTTTAAATTTAGATTAATATTTTACAAAGTCCTTTTTGGTTTTCAACAAGTAGAGAACATTGTGTGAAAATAAAAGCATGCTCAACACAAATATTAAAGTGAAAATACATATTTATGCAACACATACATATACAAAAAAAAAAAAAAAAACTTCATCACATACATATACTAATATGTATGCATGTATTCTATACTGAAATGAGTTAGCATCTATATTCTACTATGGATGGCTTTTTAACTAACATGTATCAGTCTTAATGCTCATGTATGTCACAAACATTTTTTATTCAAGAACACAGAATTTCCCCCTTTCACAACATTAATGAAATTACTTCAAGTTTTTAATGACTAATACATATTAACAATTATTTTTGGAAGGCAGCATCTGAACAGAAATGAATAATTTTAGTCACAGAAGATTAAAATAACTTAATCAATAAAACAACTGAAGATAATGCATTCCAGTTCTTAAAACTTTAAAGTATAAAACATGCAAACTATAATTAAAATAAATAGTTACCTCTCCGAATTTGGCCCATTCATTTAAAACCAATGCTACTGCAAATCTTTGCATGGCAGATTTGAAGTTCAAATGAAAGACAATAAGTTTCACAAAAGATTCATGAGGAGTTTCGGAATCAGGTGCATAGCCAAACAACTTAGTAAAATCAGGTATTGGTCTCATAATATAAGATAATAAGAGGCCAAGAAATCTAGAAAAAAAATCATATAGTGAAGAGACTTTTTTATATGCTATTGTAAGATTACAATAAAATAACCTGCAAGATGCTCTATCCGTATTCTAATAATACCCTCCAAACTACTGTATAAAAAGTTCTTTCTCCATATCATGTAAATAAATAGAATGTTTTTGGCCAATTTAATACAAATAGAAGATAACATTCTTTTATAAAGGAAAATCGATAGGGAATTCCAATTATAATTATAAACAGCAATAAATTGATAATTATGTCCTTAATTGTTTTTTTCTTGGAACGTAGGTGAATAGATGGCGCTGATTGTTCTTATTAGACGATTTTTCTGAATTACACGCGGTTTTAAACGCGGCGGATTTTTCGTTCGTTCGACGAGGTAAAATGCTCCTGATGGGTTTTGACAAGCTTTAGACCTTTTGGAGTCCTATATATTCGGATTTTCTCGATGACTGTTATTTGATTGGTTTGAGTACATCTCTTTTATTCTAATTTGATTCTATAAACCTTTTAAAGAAATTATTTTGCTTGTTTAGTGTGCATTTAATATGGGTATATTTAGTTTTGTTTTGAGTCTATGTTGTTTTGTTACGTTTGATTTTTACATTTTGTGTTTTAATGTTTTTGTATTTCTGTGGTATTGATTATCTCCAAGACCTCCTTTTTCCTGGATTTTTCAATTTCTTTTTATTTAAACTTAATTTTTATTTGTTTTGTTCTGTAAGTTTTGGTTTCGTTTTGTGTGATTTTTTCTGGTATTTTTTTACTTAAGATATTCTTTTTTTCTTGGGATTTTTGGGTCACGAGAAATCGATTTTTGACTTATTGTCAGATTTCTCACAGAAAAAATCCCTTTTTGAATCCCAGCCTGAAGGTGACCCTTGAAAAAGTCTTCAGGCCAGATTCATTGTATTATTATTATTATCTCTACTTTGGTTTTTAAAATTTTTTTTTTGCCAATTTTGTTTAATAATCTGTTAACTTTAAGCCTACTTAACTTCTTAGTGCTTTTAAAAAAGCAGGTTAATTAAGATCAGATTTTGTAAATGCCATGAAGTTTCTAAATGCTCTAAAGCAACAACAATTAAACCATCCATTAGTAAATAACAGACAATTAAATATAAGTTATACATTAGTAAACAACAGATAGTTAAATATAAACCATCCATTAGTAAATTTAGCATTTAAACAATAATTTTTGCAGTATTTACTTTTCAATTCTTATTTCATTTGAAATTAGTCAACACCAGAAGAAAGCGATTTCAATAGCTTAAGGTCATACAAACTATGAAAAGTTAAAAGTAAGTGATTAAGTTTCATTTTAACCAGTAACCTGTTCAAAAGAATTTCATTTTAAATTAATAATTGAGATTCTATGATAGTATTAGATTTAAAGGAAAGATTTTTTTTATTAGTTTACTTAAAGATATTAGAACAAAAGAAAGCCTTTACTACATCATTCAGTAAAAGTATAAAGCTTAAAACATTTTATAAATAGTTAATTTTAGTTTTTCTAATTAAAAATACAAAAGAAATGAGTTTTTAAATAAGGATGAATCATTATATATATGGGACAATAATATATGGGACAATAATATATGGGACAAAAGAGTGAAAATAATATTAAGCAAGAAAATTGGAATTTTGTAAATATAAATTTAACAAAAATAATTTATTTTTTTAAGTTTACTCTATAAATAAAAATAACAAATTCAAAAAAATATAATAATTTCGGCACTATTCTATTGCAAAATCTCAAAAATTGAAATACCTGGCAGCTGTCAATTTAGCTCTTACAATGCTTTTTTCTCTTTCTTTAGAATTTTCATTACCAGTATCATTTCCTCCTATGAAATATACTTCTTGATTTGCTTTAGGAAAAGATGAATTACGAAATCGTCCTAGAATTTTATCCTTAAAAAAATAATATGTCACAAATAAATAATGTTTGAATGCACAAAGGATGATATGCAAATATTCAAAGATACCACATGAAATATACATTATTACACATACTTAATGATTTAACAAATATTAATAGATAATGAAATTATAGCACAAAATTTAAGAATTATTAGATTTTTTTCATTAATTTCACACATTAACCAATAAATAAATAAAACATAATAAAATATTTTTTCAGAGTTTTTTTAAAAAAAATTATAGAAATTTTGTTTTATTCCAAAAAATGCCAGCAAAGTCAAGGAAGGACTTTATAGCAGTTTTTAAAGACTTTTCACAGTGCTATGCACTTTGTTAAATTATTCAAAGTTAATTAGAAAAGAATAAGCATAAGATATACGGAAAGAAATCACTAAACAAAGTAATATAGATTACCACTTCTACTGAGCTATAATGGATAATATTGACATTGCTACCATCAGAAAATTTTAAAAACATAATTTACAGCTTTTATAGAAATAACTGCTTAATTCAAACAAATATTCTTTTTCACTTCCACTAATTTTTATGTAAAAGTAGGAAATTTTCAACAAGAATAAATAAATACTTGTCGACATGAAATATATATTATATATATATAAATCCAATGATGAGAAACACAGACTGGGAATGTCACAAGTTATCCTTAGCCTCAGGTTAACATGCCTTTCAAAATAAATTCAGATATGATTATTTTATTCTAATCATAACTCAGGGTTTATGATACAATATGATTCTGATTTAACAAATCAACTGGAATAAAGTGTTCAAGTAATCTAAATCATGAATTGTGCTATCAATATTGTTAATAATAACATTTGAGTGTATTCCATGTTATAATATTTTTTTCAACTTTCTTGCTCAATCCTTATCTTTAAAGCTTAGATTCTATGGTTTAATCCATAACTTAAAATGTGTACTATAAAAAATCATGTAAATAATCGAGATGCATTTTTCATTTGTCTGTATCCTTCCCTCCTTTAGGCTACTCCCACCTCAAAATAATTATGATAAAAAAAAGAAAGGAGGAAAAAAGAGAATACATGTGATGAGATCTTTCTAAGAAGGTGTTACAAATTTAAGTTAAGAAATGGAAGTTGATAATTGGGATTAAAATCACTTTTCATCTTCTAAATTCTAAACTCTTACAGCTATAAGAAACCTGCCATACAAAATTTATTCATAATGATAAAATTACAATTCTCCTAATTTGATTTTATAATATACAACTACAAGAAAGTTTTAAGGAAATTAAAATTTAAACCTTTAAACTACATCCATTCCTTCAAGTTAAGTGACATTTACAAACTTGACTGGGGAATTTACTATCCTTGTAACTTCCGACACTAATTCAAATCCAATAAATTATTCTAATCACCAACATGATAAGGCCTAACTTATATCATCTATACTACTAATATAAATGTGAAAGTTTGGATGGATGATGTTAGTCAATCATGCCAGAACAGCTGATGGAAATTGGATGAAATTTAGCACAGAGATAGATTATAGTCTAGAAAAGAACATAGGCTAATATTTATTCTAGTTAATTGGATGGTTAATTTTTCATTAATTGGAAACTAACTTTCCCACTAAAAACCTTCTCCACTGCCAAATGAGAAAGACTTTGGTTGATTTTGTTTTTTTAGAACTCAAATTACTTAACATATTTTCACCCAATTATTTCAAAATATTCTATTTTTTAGTGTTTCATGCATTTAAAACCAAACATTGTTAATTACTCGATCTTTCGGATTCATTATGAAGTACTTTTGAATTAATAAAGAAAATCAAAAATTTCTATTTCATATTGCATTACCTTAACTTATGTAGAAAATTCACGAATTGCATTATCTCGCACATGAGCCTTGCTGTTTTGTTTTATTTCAGGTTATTATTTGTTCTAATAGAAAGATTTTAAATAAAAATTATTATTCTAGTAAAATGATTATTTTCAAATTATTTATTCTCATAAAGAAGCCAATTATTTTATTCTGTTTAATATTGTCTGCTTATGAATTTCATCAAAACAGAAAAATCTGAAAACATCTGTCCAAGCTTTTTGAATATTATCTTACCATTCTAATGGAATTATCTGTGATTTGTTGTTCTTTTCGTGAATTTCCAGGTAGAAAGATGTTTTCATCACTGAAAAGTTCAACTGCTTTTTTATAGAAATTTTTAAATCATTTCCTGCTAACAAGGAAAATTAGAGTAAGTGTATTTATTCTTTCCAATTTCTTCTTAAAAGAAAAATTAGCAGTCTGTAGTAGTGATGCTATTAACAATAGGTATATTCTTTTCTTTGTTCAGCGTTGTTCTTGTGTTAGTATAATTCTATTTTTCTTGTTTGTTTGTCTTGATTTTTTTCTTGATGTATGTATTCCTTCAGCTTATTTTCATTATTTTTGATTAAATTTTTTTTCCGTGCATTCTATATTACTGTATTTATTCATTTTTTTTTCTATATTTCTGTCACTTTGCTGCAATGTTCATCAAAACCTTATGATTGGAAATGCTATTGATGCCGCTCGCTAAATTCGGCCATTTCACTTAAATTTGGTGACAAAAATTTTTTTTGCCGAAAATGACTGTTTATCAAAGCTTTTCCATTGTGTTTTTTTATAATGCCAGGGAATTTAAATCATATTTGTGTAAGCTATGTATTTTTCATATATGTTTAGAGTGGTATATTTCAATTAGCAAATAATGTAGAATTCCATCTAATTTTTTCAAACTTCTTTGGTGATTGTTAGTTTTTGCCCAGCAAACAGAAAAGTACTCAAATAGTTTAAGTAGTTTTTTCCCCACCAAGCTGATGAAGTTAGACATAACATGATTTTGACTGGCTATTTCAAACAATTATGTTTATTTTTTTTAGTGTATGATAAATTTAAAATTGTTGATTAATAGATCTTTTAATTACATCAGTACTTTTGAATAAAAATAAAACAATTAATTGAAATTAAAAATTTATAATCTGCATTGTGTCACTTCAACTGGTGTTTAAAGCTCACATCTTTACAATGCTCCACTTGATGTTGAAAATTTACGCATGTATATGGCTTGATAACATTTTACATTGTGATTAGACTCACATACACACATCAAAATTTCCCCGTGTATGAATACGGGCAAAAGCTGGTATGATACATAATAGCTTTTGAATGAAAAGTAGATTTAGAGGCCATGTCTGGTGGAATTCAGCAGAAATTCTCCAAACATTGTGCCATGAGAATTGAAATTTCTTTAATAAAAATAATATAATTCAATCCACTATTATTAAAATTTATACAATCAGTGGTATAAAAAAGATAAATTGTGCCCAATATACTTTTTCACTACATTTGTTATATTATCTTTACAAAAGTTTTTTTAAAAGAAGCATTGCTGTTTTGTTTCTATGGTGCTGAGGGTTTCCATATATCCCTTGTTCCTCAATGCTGCAATTTAATGGAATTCAATACACTTATCTAGTAGAGGAGTGAAAATGACTACTTTATCTATCTACAAAGGAAATTTCAAATGAAAAAATTATAGGTGAAAAAGGAAGGAACAGCTTCAACAAACCTTCATCTTGTGTGGGACATCTAGCCAAGCTGGATTAGTATTGGAATCATATGGTACATTGGCTGGTTGCATTAACATTGATATCCAAGAGCTAAGAAGTGGTATAGTGGCAAAAGCCACAGAAACAAGGGAAGATTTAGCAATCAAGTTTTTCCATGCCTGGAATAGAAACATACTTCTAGCAATAACATAATAATAAGAAATAAACAGGAATGAATTTATATTAAAGTGGGCAAACCATATAGATACATTGCATATTTTTAACTGCTAAAATGACTTTACTAAAAATTTATCATTCATAAAAATTATTTCTAGGTTTTTAAGAAATCTTATAGAAAAATCAATGTGTAAACAGTTACACTTACTTCATACAAAAGATAATGTATATCTGAATGAATTTCCACTAAACTTCGTTGGAATAAAAGTCTCATCATAGGTTGTAATATGTTAGGTAGCCATGATATGTCATCCTGTGAATATATATAATAATTTTAGTTTAATATTACAAGATTTTTTAAATATACCTTAAAAGTAGGAAGAGAATATTTAAAAAATACTCTTATAGCAAGATACAAATAAATAAATAAAAATAAAGGACCGGGAAACCTCATATTATTTGTTCTCAAATCTTACTTGTGATATCAAACATTCGTTAAACAAACTTATTTTTTATAGCAATGCATGTGAAATAAGACAGTTTAATTAAAATAATAATAATAATTTACATTACTATAATTGATAATGAAAGAAGTTTTTTCTTTTACAAGAAAGCTGTCTAAAGGCATTTGCTTTTGCTATAAGTTTCAAAATTTGGTGCAGGGAGGATGCATTATTGTTACATGAATTTTTAGCATGTTAGCTACTGCATAATTATTAGGATGTTTCTTAATGTAGTAGGCAATAAATTCCCATGTTTTTGACATCTGCTTCATTTTACTGATAGATAATTACTCGTTTGAGCTTGTAATGTTTTTCTTGGTAGTTTTTTAATGTGACACAGAAGAAAAAAAATGTAACTGAGTAAATTTTTCAGTAGATCTATGTTCTTTCTCCAATTCAACAATATTGTTTCTCTCTGTATCTTGTACCATAATCTAGGCCAAAGAAATTCATTGATTAAACAAGGGTAGTTGAATAGTTTTCTTCACACACACACACACACACAAAAAAAAAACTGATACACAGTCAAATACAACAAGCAACATTATGGTGTCGCCTTCCTATTTGTTATGTGAAACATGACTCGTTAAGATTTTTTCTTCTTTTTTTACAATTTTGTTATTATGGGTAAGGATTCAAACTGAAGTTCTAGGAAGAAATAAAATACAAATCATTTTTGTTATTTGAAACAAATCATTTACCTATTACTTAACAAAAAACATTACAAAAAAAGATTTTTAATTATTTTTATTCATTCAGTTTTACTAATTCAAATATTTAGGCATCAATTTTTGCAAAAATTTAGCCACGAGTTTCATGGTGCTAATGAACCTAATCTGTATATAAATAAGGTATGACATTTCTGCACTGCCTAATGTACATATTTTTAATTATTTCACTTTCAATGAACATATATGAAAATATTTCTGATGTATCTTTGAATGTATTAAAGGACGAATGTGCAGCAACAAGTTGAATAAGAATTTAGATTTAAATTATAGTTCTTGAACCAAAAAGTTTAAATTATGTTTATTTTTTTACATTAAATTTGTCCTGTCATCTTTGCCTGTATTCCTTTTGAATATTAAATAAAATATTAAGATAACTACTCTGAATTTGCACGACAGTTTTATATATTTACCTCTTGTATGACTGGTAACTGCCTGCTTCCCCATATTACTTAAATTTAATATCTTCTTACAAAGTCAGCAATATAAAATAAATGGATTTTGTATAACCTTTTGAAACTCTTCAACAAAATCAGCAATTTTTTTAAAATCCATATTAATAGTTTCTAATTCATATTAAATATGAATTTTGGACAGCTCATTGTTTAAAAAAATATCTAATATGCTTTAAGTAAGCTCCCTGTTTCTTAAATAATAAACAAACCATACCCCTGTTTTATTAGCAGATGTTAAAGTGATGAGAGCTTGAAGAACAGATTTTCTAACAACAGATGAATTATGGCTTAGAAAAGGCCAAAGACGAGGAACTAATTCTTCTAAATTTCCCATGGAGCTGTGAAAAAGAGATAACTAGTTAAAATATACCAAATTATATATATCACACAAATATTCATACTCAATATAAAATACAATGGTTCAATTTTTTTTTTTCAAAAAAAAGTAATAAAAAGATATGAAAATTTCATTTTCTAATGTTTCCCTAAAGCCCATCGTAATATTTAATTACAAAATAAGGTAATACAGGTAAAAGCAAAAATGTTTTTAGAATGTACGAAAGCAAAAAAATTATAAAATAGTAGGATTAGAAATTTGTTAAGGATATGTCATAAAATTTCAGTATTTTATCAGTTTTACAAAGACTGCAAGATGAGAACTGAATTTTATAGCATTTCTAAAATTCAACTACAATCAACATGAAGCAATTTTCAATTTTTTAGCACTATTATAAGGCGATAGCTATAACTAAAACTAAGATGGAATTTATGATTGCAATTTAAAATGCATATTATATATATTCAGCAAGGGTTAACATATTTAGTTACAGAAAATATCTCATTTTATATTTTTCCATTATATTACTACATCAAAACTAAAAATATGACATTTGTGGATATTTAAAGAGCTTGGTTTATTCAGAAATTTTCAGATTATACCAAGATTGTGAAGCTTCATTATACATAATGCACTCATTTTAAACATACCTATCGAGCCTATAGGTATTTACAAGTACTTAAATTACTTTAAAAAGTAAAAAGCACTAAAAATTAACTGTATTATCATTGATTTCAATTCTGAAGACGACTTCAAAATCTTTCAAAATTCATTACATTTTCATAAACTTATACATTCTCAATAAACAATTTCAAACTAGGGGGAAAAATTTTCCCCTTAAAAAATTATATAATAACAATATTTCAAAATTATGCTCATTTAGCATTTTTTAACATATACCTATCTGAACAATAAGTAGAAGTATATGAAAGTAAAGATGCAAGAAGCTGTAAAATGCTGCTTGTTGAGACAGTTAAATCATCCAAATCAAGCAATGCATTCCATAATGACGATATGACAGATGGAACCTAAAATAAAGTTTCAGTAAATACAAAATTAGCTTTAAAGATAGTTTTACACAGTTAAAATGGTTATATATTATCATCAAAATGATCAAACTATATAATACTCCAAACAATAATACAAGAAACTGCATACTTTTTCAGGTAAGGTTGTGACAATGATGTCTGTTACTGGAACTAAGGCTGATGCTGCAACTGCACTCACATCATCTACACTATCTTGCAAACATAAGCAAGTTGATTCAAATACTAATGGTATCATAAATTCCTTCATATCCTAAATAAATAAGTAAAATCTTTAAGAAAATTATCTAAATAAACCACAATAGTAAAAGAAAAAGAAAGTGCCAGGATAGTATACTAAAAATAAAATCAAGGTTGAAGATTTTCAGATTAGTTACCGAAATGCCCCTTTTACTAATAGTTTTTAATGGAACATGTATATCATTAAGAATTTCCAATTCTGCTTCCAATTCAGAAGGTCCAATTTTTGTTATTGAACCTGTTAAACTGTTTCACTGTACACCTACTACACTAAATCAAACAGATTTCTGAATTTAAAATTTTCTGTAACAATACTGTTTATTGTTGTCATCACTGCCACAGTAGAGAAACAAATAATATCTTAAACCTATTATTTAAATGGTAGGTAAAACAGTGAGTTTTCCAGCATATGCTCCAGTAACGTGGTTCTTAGCTTTTGCTATGTTATTTATATGAATGTACATGTGAAATATAAAGCTTCATATGTGATAATATTAAATTTTTTAAGGTATGTATAAGCAGAAAAGATACCTAAAAAATATAGAAAAAATTAATTAAAATTGATTAGAATAAGATGATTCAAGGGAAATTGAAATGAAAAATTCAAGGAAACATAGCATTTACAGAAGGAATTTAGAATGTTCATCCATATCCCTTAAAAAAAATTTTTTTTTAATTAATATCTGTTGTTTCTCATGGCTCTTGCCATTGACAAGCTTTTTGATGCATTTGGAGATTTTAAGCCGAGGGTGCATATTTTTTTTGTTACAAGTAGCACCAAATAAGGCCAAGAGAATGTCTTAGGTACACACTCATCACATTCACCTGCACAATCCCTTTTTTATTGGGGGGGACACATTCATACACCTCACAGATAGTACAGAGAAGAACAACTATGCCCTGACCGGGACTTGCACCCGGGATGCCCAGATCACAAGGAAGACACACTACATCTATGCCAGAATGCCGGCTTTAGCAATATCCTGCTAATGTTACTGTTCAGAAATGTTACATTTTCATAAACAAGAATTGTATTAAAGATATTATGATAAAAAATATTAATACATTTAAGTTACCTTTACAAACAACTGTTTTTCTAAATTTTTAAGGCACTTTCTAAAATAATGACATGTTTTTCTTATTTTCTTCATTTTTTAAAAAGAAAAACTAATTTACCTGGATTAAATAAAGTAGAAGAAAAATTGCTTAAAATTTTATTATTTGCAGCTATGTTGGGCCATAAATTTCAATTCCTTTTGAAAAGAAATGTATTTTGTTAACTAATTATTGACAATAAATTATGGATAAATTTCAGTTTTATTTATTACATAAATTTGGACTAAAAATGTAAATTTGCAAATTAAGTTTTATATTAACTAAAAGACTAGTGATATTTCATTACCTAACTATTAAAGTTATAAAAATAATAAAATTTAATATTCTACTAAGAAAAATAGTAAAAATTAAATTAAATGGAAAAAGAAAAATATCAATTAAAAATAAATGAACCATAAAAAGAAAGAAACCTTGAATACTTGCGATTTAAGGAAATATGTTTTAATATTAATCTTAAAAAATAATTATAAAATTTTTATTGGCAAAAATATAAAATCCCTTATCATACTAATTACATTTTAAGTATGATGAATTAACAAAAAAAAATTACTTACTTCTCGGACAGAAAGAATATATTTAAGTCCTAAAAGACCGCCATGCCTAGCTTCCCATTCAGGTCTTATTAACAACTGAAGTAAAATTTGAAGAATATTTCTAACTTGATCCTTAGTCATGATGTTTGCTACTGCTCCTAATACTTGAGCACATGTCTCTCTTACAGGTGCAACAACCTAATAAGAAAGCATGTATGAAACTTTCTAATGAAAATAAGTCAGTGAATAATAAGTATATTAAAAATGTTTTTAAAAAATACTCACTTTTTTTTATATGCTTATTATTTTAAAAAATGCATACAGTTTTTATTACAGAGTTAAAACATCCTCCTTCAATAATGAAATAAAACAACTTATATTATATATATATATATATATATATATATATATATATATATATATATATATATA